>JABUQX010019129.1:30000-34479 GCA_015478945.1 Trachelipus rathkii
GAGTTTGTGCTATATATATATATAATATATATATATATATATATAATATATATATATATAATATAATATAATATATATTATATATAATATATAATATATATATATATACTATATATTAATTCCTTAGATATATATGTATAGATATATTGGGGTTTCGATAAATCTTGGATCCGTCAAGCAATGTAAGCCTGCGGGTTCATAATATTAGAAAAGAAAGGAAACTCGACCGCTAATGCGAACACCTCATAAAAGCTGTTCATAATTTTAACTCTATAGAAAAATCTTCGTTTTTTAATTATTTTAACGTACAAATTTGCTGTTCCTCGCCTAATTAGCGCTTTTTGTAATGCATTTACTTTTTTATTTTGTGGTCGAAGTTTACATATAGAGTGAAAAAAAAGTTATTTAGATTAACTTTGATCCTGCGCTTTTTTTTGGTATTTTTTCCATAGACCATATGTTAATTAAATTTTGAACTTTTACTTTTATATATATATAATATACTATATATATTATAGCTCACTCACTCATATAGTATATTACTATACGGGAATAAATATAATATATAATATACTATATATATAGGTGATATATATATCATGATATATGTCAGGTGCTCCAGGTTCGGGGAATATAATTGTACAACAAAAAATTGGCTTACCGTACCTCCCTAGTCTTCTTACCATCTCCTGCAAAGTAGTTTCCGTAATAAAGACATCTATACAACCCGATTCCCAAACGTTTTCCCCATAAATTCCATGCATCCCCTGGAAATTTTCAAGTTTGAGTGCGTTAAGAACCTCTTTGCGCGGGGTCTTCTGGATCTCCCTCAACCGGTGTCTAAAACGATTGGCGCCTTTCATCCGTTTAATTTTTATTTTGTAAATAATAGGAAAAAGTCAACAGGGGTCTAGGTCAGGCGAAATAGGGTGTGTGTGTGGTGTGGAATTTTAGTAACTGTTTTTCGGGAAAGTCGGGAATTGTCTTTAACACCGAGTGATGTATGAGCGGCGCAATTGTCATAGTGGAGAACCCTAGTCGTTTCTTCCGCTTGTTCTGGCACATTTTTGCTGCGAAGGTGTTAATCTTCTCTCAAGCCAGCTTTCAAACCTCGAGCAGTAAAACCTTGCCACTGAACAGGTTTGACCTGGAAGAGAGGACATTTTCGTTGTTGAACAACTCTCGTGAATATCGAAAAATCTATCATCGGTTGACCTTGAACATTGTTACAAACTCGGACTTTTTTTTTCTGGCGGCGGTGAATTTGGCGACTACACTGACGGCGATTGCTGCAGCTGCCGCAACTTTGGGGAGACGTGAGAGGCGATGCGCACCGCCCCACCGGTCGACTGGTGCTAGTATGGGCATCAGAGCAGATGTATGTGTATGCTGCGCTCGCTAGTACTGCTGAGCTCACGAGATTAGGCCTATTTGATTATAGGGATGACAATGCGAGATGATAAGGTTTTGTAGTACTCATGCACATAGTTGAAGCGCTGCATTGTGCAGATGATTTCGCTAGCGGGGCCATTCGGGATGCCTTGACTGCCGGGGAGATTGCAGTCTGAGCTGTACGGTTTCTCGGCGCTGAAATCGTAAAGTCCGACACGATTACTGACTGGCGGGTTATGGTCTGTGTTGCGTAGCGACGCAGCGCCTGGTGAGTTCGTGAGCAGCATCAGTAGTCAGGAAGCTACGTGACGAGACAGGATCTGCGATTGCAGTGTCGGTATGGCGATGTTAGCTCGTCGCGTGTGGTTCTGGAGCTCGTAGACTGATTTTTGTATATATTGGCTTCAGGACATAGTGATAGCGGGTCGACGTAATCGTGCGCATGCGTAGATACGCTGCAGACGTTACATGACTTTCGCGAAGCTGTCGGAGGTACGAGCGTGCTCTCCTCAGCTCAAGCTGTGATCCAGCAGCGCTGCGGTCATGTACTGATAGGCGATCGCACATCAGGAGTAGGAGAATACGTCCAGGCAAACATGCCCAGCGAAGGCAGTTTGCGGAGGGCCGGCTGGGTTGCGAGGGGGTGCAGTTTTTGTGGCAAGCGTAATGGCGACACCACCCGTCCCTCGGACGCAGCGCCCGAGATCAGTACCGGACGATCAGCTCGTGGTAATCTCACTATACCGAGCATGCGGATGACTAAGTGTTACTTGCAGGCTATGCCGGCCAGTAGGATGCGGGCCACTAATACGCTGGCCGGAGAAATCGGGACGAGTTTTTAAGGGCAGACTCACGCGGGGAGGGGGTGGGGGGGGCGGAGCGGCCGGGGGGGGGTGCGGGATGCAGTTGGGAGCTATTATATATACGATGAGCTTGTGGGGGGGGGTGGGGACGGGCGGGGGTGGGGGGGGAAATGGTTGGTGGTGTGTGGTTTGCCGGTTGGTTCTGTTTTGTACATTGTATATAATTGATGTATGATTTAAAATTGATAAATTTTGTTTTTTAATTTCTCTATTCTGAATAAAAATTTACAAAACCCTGAAATTAAATGAAACGCCTTGAGGGATCGACCAGAGTGGAGAGACAAACACTCTCGCATCGTGTGCCACAATAGCGCCGTTGTCCCTTTGTTCGACAAATCCAGCATTGTTACCTCACAGAGCTAAGTCTATTTTATTTATATCCTATTCATTTCAGGGTGAAACGACAATCAAAGCATTTCAGCTTTGGAAAGGTACAAAAAAGAGTAAAATTATCCTCACAGAATCGAAAAAAAGAAGAATTAAAACCGAACGAGGGATCGCCCCGCTAAAACGACGCTCATTGCTTTTAGAACACACATAGTTTCTTTGTAAATTTTTGTGCAGACGACTTGATATACCGCTCTTTTCAGGCGTCTATTCTAGATTTCAGTTTGTAGGGAGGAGTTTGAGTCAGAGATAAGAAAATAAATGTGAACCCACAATTATCATTTTATATACTCGATTAACAATCAATTATATTATTGATCAATTGGTACAATTACAGTGAGACCGCAATAGTCAATCGTCTTTTGGCCTGAAAATGGGTTGCGGGCGCGACTGATTTGGTTTGAGAGACTTTTGGGTTGGATATTCGCAGCGGAGAGAGAGGTGGCAATAGTGTCGTCCATCCTCCAACGTGGTGCGGCTAGTCAGCTGAATCGTTGCAGTTGGTTCGGGAGTCTCGAGGGAGCAGTGGATTGACAATTGCAGACGCTATTTACTCTTGTTTGAGAGTCACTTTAGTCGTCTATTTTAAACCAGGTGATTTATCAGTTCGTGTGAGAGAGAGGTTTTTAATAAATACAGTAATGATAAATGTGTACAAATGGGGTCGTAAAAAGTGGCAGTGACGATAACGAAACAAAAAGAGAGAAAGCGGTGGTTATGAAATTATTTTGCAAATTGATTTAATCGGAGATCGATTTTCGACGTTAAAATTTTTTTGTTAAAGAATAGATAGGCAAAATTCGGGGCTGGGAACGGATAAAACCATTTTTAGCTAATTCCTATGGGAAAAATAACGAGTTTGGATTATTCGCCTTTTTCATATTCATCTCCTCCAGGGAACGGTCCTGACGGAGATATTGGATGTTCACTGTATATCATTTTATTTACATTTCACAATTTATTACATTATTACACAAGGTTCGTCATTAAATTATTATAAGTATATTAATTATTATTGTTATTATTATTTCATATTATTTATTATTATTATTATTATTTATTATTATTATTATTATTATTAATTATTATTCATGTTATTATTTTATTGGGAATTATTAATATATTATGTATTATTATTATCTTCTCTATTTGACCTTCAATACCTTTATTAGTTTTTTACCTTAGGCCTGAAAATTATTAATGAAAATAGTGTGTGTGTGTGTGTGTGTGTGTGTGTGGTGTTGTGTGTGTGTGTGTGTGTGTGTGGTGTGTGTGTGTAGTGTGTGTGCGTGTGTGTGTGTGTGTGTGTTGTGTGTGTGTGTGTTGTGTGTGTGTGTGTGTTGTGTGGATTTATTGAAGAAAATTAAAGAAACTTTGAGAAAAAATGCCTGAGACGTTAGTATATATTTGTAGAACTTACCGAGAAAGATTAATATTTGAGTTAGTAGGTATATATATATTATAGTATATATATATATAATATATATATTTATAATATAATATATATATTTATATATATATGTATATTAAATAGATATATATATGATATAGTTTATATATATATATATAATAATATTATATATAGTATAGTAAATTTATATATATATATTAATACTATATATATATATATATATATATAATCATATATATTAATTTACAGATTGTCACCACCTACTCCACGGGGTGGATGCCCTATCAAGGGAGGGGGTGTTTATATATATATATATTATATATATTATTAATATAATATGATATTATATAATATATATAGTTATATATTTATATTATATATATATATATATATAATAATATATATATATAATATATCTATATTAAG
>JABUQX010019130.1:0-24265 GCA_015478945.1 Trachelipus rathkii
TTGTTATTTCGCTGGCGCTTCGCTTTGCCTATTTACAAGGGAAAGTTTATATGAATCGATCACCAATCTTTGTTAAGAGATGTACACGGGTGGGGCTGCAAATTTGCCTCGTACATAGGTGTACACTCACTATGACATACATGCAAATGTTTACATATCGTCCCTACACCTGTAAATTTCCACTGTAGAATTGGTGACCTTTGGAGTGGGGAAAGACATAAGAAGCTCTATAACCATTTGTGAAGCAGATGGTTATTCACTTCTTATTTCTTACACTCTCCTTCCTACATTTACAATAAATACGCAGGAAAGTGGAATAAGACAGAAGAAAGACTACTTGAAAGGAGGGTAAAGAACTACAATTTTGAAATAATACCACACTTTTAACAAATTCAATTTGTTCTCGTAATATTTATTAAAGATCGTCTCTACTCTTTTCCTTCTCAAGAGACATCTTTCTCTGTTTCACATTTCTCTTTCCTTTATTTGGTCTTTTGTTTTGCTTCTTTTCGAAGGTTGACTGCTTTGAGCTTTTGTGACTATTCAATTCAGTGGTCGTTCCCATAGCGACAAAGTAAGATCTTTTTCTGTTTCTTTTTTTTGAGTTCATTCAGTTTACTTGTATCTTTTATTTTATTTATTTTAGAGAAAAAGGCGGGAGGAAGATTTTAGTTTTTGTTTTTCTTGACCAGCTGTTCTGTGTTCGGCTTTTGCGCGGGAGGAAATAGGAAGGCGTGGAACCTCCCGTTTTCCGTTTTCCGAGCTGTCGTTTGACTCTTGTTTTTATGGTAAACTTTTACATAATCTATTAAATTTAATTTTAGAAATTTTTATATCGACTACATACTGTTTCTACGAAGAAGAAAGTTTGGGAAGAAAAAAAAGAGCATGCAAGATGGTACCCCATGCTAAGATGTAATAATTTCATAATGTATTAAAAAATTTGATATGAACTATAATATTTTGTTTACAAATTTTTTTTTTTCATCGGTTAAAATGTGACTCTTTTCAGTCCCTTTCTATACACAGGCGCGCTCTGAGGCTTATAAATGTACATAGGCTGAGCTTGTCCCGAGTGGGCTCTTGCTTCACAGGATTTTATTACGAACATTTTATTATTTTATTACTAAGATATTTTAAAAGTCTACCCATATATTTTATAAAGCTTTTTGTGAAGAAAACGGCATTCCTGAAATCCACTCTATGTCTCTCGCTATATTAAGCTTCGTCGGTAATAACAGGCTTTTGGAAAAAAAAAATAAATTTTATAATTGAAACATTACAGTTTTTGCCTCCAAAAATTAGCTCGTAGCCTCTACATTAAGCCGCCACTTTTGATTTGTTATATACTCCTTAATATGGTGTTATTTATAGACAACATATAAGAGTCAGAAATCAAAAAATTTTCCTGATAATTTTTAATACATCATCATTATCAGCGCTTTTAATTTTAAATGCATCTGCAATTGCGAGTTTATGTATTTCATTTTCAATTTTATTTATTTTTTTTTTTAATTTTTATTATTATTATTATTATTATTATTATTATTATTATTATTATTATTATTATTATTATTATTATTATTTATAGTAGTGGTGGTGGTAGTACTAGTTTTTATTATTATTTTCTTTATTAATATTAATAGTATCAGTAAAGTAATAGCAATATTAATATTATTATTTTTATTATTTTCCGTATTGTTTCCATTTATAATTTCTATTGAGTTATTTGTTGCCTTATTATGTTCAAAGTTCGATGCAACTTTGTTTTTATTATTTTTCAATTCATTTTCTGTTATTACTACTACTTCAGGATTGAAGGTCACAATTTTCTGGTTGGACTTTAAATTTCTACGACTGGCTCCAGATGGCAGCGAGCTCAGCCGCTCTAGGCGTTTCCCGCCTTTGTTGTTGTTGTCGTTGTTTTTGATCTTGAAATTTTCGGCGACTCAACTTGCTCCGCATCGGATGAAGAGAGGGAAGGTGACTCTCTCTCACGTGGAGACAGAGCAGTTGGTGGGGAATTGGATTTTTTTCTCCCTTTATGGGGTGAAACTTTAGTCTTATTTGCCTTGGTTTTAAGCGATAGTTTCTTCGCTGCAGGCATATTTTCCCTTAACAAAGAGAGTTTTGTTTACAAACTTGAGAAGCCTAATTCCAACGGTCGTTTCAAGTTCAATGGGTTCTTTCAGACCGTTTTGAATTTTAGGCGTTGCTCGGAGAATTTTTGTTTGTTTGATCACGAGTATTTAGTTTCAATTTTTTTTTCAAATTATGGATTTTTCTTCAATTCAGTTCTTAATACACAGTTTAATTCACGACACTGATCACAATTTGTTTAACACAAATAATAGTTTAAGTTTACACACACTGATTTATATTTTGAACAGGTTTAAATTCACAGTTATTTTTCACAAGTTTTCACTCCAATTTGACGGTGATCAATTACCAGTAATTAAAACAATGGCAATGCAGGAATGCACCCTTAGAAGGGGGGGTTTGTCACTCAGGGTTTACCAAAATTGTTGGTCTGGGGTCTACCACTTTGTGCCAGCTGTTTTAGTCAGACACTAGGAATATAAAAGATGATTATTACTTCTTATTTTTATTTTCTTAAACTAGTTAATTTAATGGTTGCACAAGCAATTGTCAATGATTTTATGATGATAAACAATACAATTTCAGGAATGATCGTTATGGTAATGGAGACAGGTTAATCGGATTATAATTAGCTGGCTTTTTATTGCGCGGTCTTTCTTAATTGCCCCTTCTTCTATAACATGGGGGTTCGATTAATTAATATTGTCTCTCACGAATCACAGTAAAAGTTCACAATTAAAATCGAAAGTACATGAATGTTTTAATATAATTTGGCTAAGCTGGGCACTTCATACTTTGTGCTAAATTGATTAGTTAGATTACTTCAGGAATATGTAAAAGATGATTTCACTTCTGTTTTTTTATTTTCTTAAACTAGTTAATTCAATGGTTTCACAAGCAAGCAATTGTCAATGATTTTATGATGATAAACAATACAATTTCAGGAATGATCGTTATGGTAATGGAGACAGGTTAATCGAATTATAATTAGCTGGCTTTTATTGCGCCAAGTCTTTCTTAATTGCCCCTTCTTCTATAACATGGGGGTTCGATTAATTAATATTGTCTCTCACGAATCACAGGAAAAGTTCGCAATTAAAATCGGTATATTAAGGAATGTTTTAATATAATTTGAAGGTGCCGGCTTGCCGTGCCGGCACCCTCACACGTGTCTTCTCTTCTCTAACTCAAGACACAGACTGCTTTTTATTCCCAAGATTCTTTAACCCTAAGAACCTTTCCTAGGCGTCGCTTTTGCGATTGGCCTTTACAAGATTTAAAATCTAAATTATACGTTCGTTACAGATTTTTCTCCCCCCCCAACAACATGACTTATAGAAGAGCGAGAGATTTCTATCATTACAATGGTAGTATACATAATTATTATTATTTTTTTTTTTTTGAAACTATATTTCATATAATATTTTTACTCAAAATTATTATTATTATTATTTTTTTTTTTTTTAATATAAAAAATAATCAATTAAAAGTAACTTACTCGTATTAATTAATAATTAATTCTCATTTTAATCTGGTCCAACTTTTTTTTTTTTTTTTTTAACCATCATTTATTTTTAAAACTCTTTTACTTTTTTTTCCTAAATAATTAAAAAAAATTTTTTTTTTTTTTTTTATTATTATTATTATTATTATTATTATTATTATTATTATTATTTTTTTTTATTGCCATTAATCATAAAATTTTCAAAATTATTATTTTTTTTTTTTTTTTTTTTTTTTTTTTGTAGTTAAATATCGTGACGTCATAGTTATTTAAGCAATTCTTACGGAGATTCTTCTCCCTCCCCTCTTCATTTTTGAATAAAAGCAGTTTGACAATTCAGAATTTACGTTGTTTGTTTGAACAAGAAACAAATGATTTCCTCTCTCTCCTAATTTAACAACCCTTATTAAAATAAAATACCCAAGCAAGAAAAATTTTATTATTATATATTTTTTTTACCATTTACCATTATTTTTTTTTTTTGTCAACGCTCTTTTGGCGGGATACATTCAAACCCGATAATAATTTTTATTTAAAATTTAAATTGTATCATCAAGATCAAAGAGGAATAAATATTCATTATCTTATCCGAAACAAAAATCACTGTAAAATCCTTTCCTAAGCCACATGCTTTGCTTTCACAAATATTTAGTCGATTTATTTATTATTATTATTATTATTATTATTATTATTATTATTATTATTATTATTATTATTATTATTATTATTATTATTATTATTATTATTATTATTATTATTATTATTAACCACTATATATAATTAATTAACACAGAAATAATGGCTTCATACACTTATTAATTTTCAAAAATTGTTGTTTTCTTCCTTTTTTTTTCGAACGACTCTCAGCTTGAGAATAGGAGTGGAAATTTTTGTTCTTGAGTAACCTTCGTGGTTGGGGGAGATATCTTCGTTGCCTCGTTATTCGTTGGGGGAAAAGCATCTCCCTCCTCTTTTTTTCTGCTTGCTGTAGTAAGGTTGGGAGTGAGTGGGGGGATCTTGAAGAAAATTTGGAGTACACTCCCCCGTTTTCCATTTGGATTCGAAATATGAGATTTTTCACGTTAGGGTTAAGATTCTCGACTCTGCTAAACTGTCGTCTCACTGTGATTTTAATTTTTGTTGTTTTTCTTTCTTGATTGGAATTTCACTCTTTTCATGCACTTTTAATTACCGTTAATTATCTTGATGACTGTTCCATTAGAAGGTAATTAGGATTTGATAATGTTCGGTCACTCGTCTGGGGTCTACCAAAATTCTAAGCCGAGATACTCGAGGCTGATAAGTAATAAATATAAATCAATATTGAGGTGTGTGAAATAAGAGATCGGTCGTTAATGGTTTTATTAAACTATGCAAGAATGGTAATTGAATATGTGACAATCATATAAATTGAATGGTGAATATATATGATAATGGGTAATAATCGGCATATAATAACTTTAACACTCGTTAATTACAGCGCAAATAATATGACCCTGTCACTAATATAATTAACCTTATATCAAAGGATTTAGACACAAAATCTTCAGCACGACCATCCGCTAAGGGAGATCGGCACACAATCTTCAATTATATAATATGATTTGTAATTAATGGTTTATTTGTTCTTAAATGAATAGATGATGATTTTATAATGGATTATTATCGTTAAATAATTATTCTTTTATTTGTATTGCGATATGATGGTATAATACGGGAGAGATGGCAACGCCATCCTCCCTCGATGATATCACAAGGCTCACTCCTCATTTTAGGTGGCATTTGCTCCATGTAGGATCCTCAGCCAATAATATTTGAATGATTTGGCATCTCTCCCGCCTAAATGCGGGGAGATGCTTTTGACTCTTTCGCCAGCGCTTCACTTTGCTTAGTTACAAGGGAATTTTTTATAAGAATCGATCACCAATCTTTGTTAAGAGATGTACACGGATGGGGCTGCAAATTCGCCTCGTACATAGGTGCACACTCACTATGACATACATGCAAATGTTTACATACCGTCCCTACACATGTAAATTTCCACTATAGAATTGGTGACCTTGGAGACTAAAGACATAAGAAGCTCTATAACCATTTGTGAAGCAGATGGTTATTCACTTCTTATTTCTTACACTCTCCTTCCTACATTTACAATAAATACGCAGGAAAGTGGAATAAGACAGAAGAAAGACTACTTGAAAGGAGGGTAAAGAACTACAATTTTGAAATAATACCACACTTTTAACAAATTCAATTTGTTCTCGTAATATTTATTAAAGATCGTCTCTACTCTTTTCCTTCTCAAGAGACATCTTTCTCTGTTTCACATTTCTCTTTCCTTTATTTGGTCTTTTGTTTTGCTTCTTTTCGAAGGTTGACTGCTTTGAGCTTTTGTGACTATTCAATTCAGTGGTCGTTCCCATAGCGACAAAGTAAGATCTTTTTCTGTTTCTTTTTTTTGAGTTCATTCAGTTTACTTGTATCTTTTATTTTATTTATTTTAGAGAAAAAGGCGGGAGGAAGATTTTAGTTTTTGTTTTTCTTGACCAGCTGTTCTGTGTTCGGCTTTTGCGCGGGAGGAAATAGGAAGGCGTGGAACCTCCCGTTTTCCGTTTTCCGAGCTGTCGTTTGACTCTTGTTTTTATGGTAAACTTTTACATAATCTATTAAATTTAATTTTAGAAATTTTTATATCGACTACATACTGTTTCTACGAAGAAGAAAGTTTGGGAAGAAAAAAAAGAGCATGCAAGATGGTACCCCATGCTAAGATGTAATAATTTCATAATGTATTAAAAAATTTGATATGAACTATATTTTGTTTACAAATTTTTTTTTTTTTCATCGGTTAAAATGTGACTCTTTTCAGTCCCTTTCTATACACAGGCGCGCTCTGAGGCTTATAAATGTACATAGGCTGAGCTTGTCCCGAGTGGGCTCTTGCTTCACAGGATTTTATTACGAACATTTTATTATTTTATTACTAAGATATTTTAAAAGTCTACCCATATATTTTATAAAGCTTTTTGTGAAGAAAACGGCATTCCTGAAATCCACTCTATGTCTCTCGCTATATTAAGCTTCGTCGGTAATAGTCTCTTGGCTGTACACAAATTTTAAAGTTACAACAGCGACAGTTTTCGGGACTTCAAAAATACCGTAGCCTACACAAGCCACTTTATTTGTTATTACCCTTAATATGGTTATTTTTATAGACAACATATACATTAGAAATCAAAAAAAAATTTTCCATTAATTTTTAATACATCATCATTATCAGCGCTTTTATTTTAAATGCATCTGCAATTGCGAGTTTATGTATTTCATTTTCAATTTTTTTTTTTTTTTTTTTTTATTTTTTATTATTATTATTATTTATTATTATTATTATTATTATTATTATTATTATTATTTATAGTAGTGGTGGTGGTAGTACTAGTTTTATTATTATTTTTATTAATAGTAGTAGTATCAGTAGTAATAGTAATATTAATATTATTATTTTTATTATTTTCCGTATTGTTTCCATTTATAATTTCTATTGAGTTATTTGTTGCCTTATTATGTTCAAAGTTCGATGCAACTTTGTTTTTATTATTTTTCAATTCATTTTCTGTTATTACTACTACTTCAGGATTGAAGGTCACAATTTTCTGGTTGGACTTTAAATTTCTACGACTGGCTCCAGATGGCAGCGAGCTCAGCCGCTCTAGGCGTTTCCCGCCTTTGTTGTTGTTGTCGTTGTTTTTGATCTTGAAATTTTCGGCGACTCAACTTGCTCCGCATCGGATGAAGAGAGGGAAGGTGACTCTCTCTCACGTGGAGACAGAGCAGTTGGTGGGGAATTGGATTTTTTTCTCAACTTTCCTTTATGGGGTGAAACTTTAGTCTTATTTGCCTTGGTTTTAAGCGATAGTTTCTTCGCTGCAGGCATATTTTCCCTTAACAAAGAGAGTTTTGTTTACAAACTTGAGAAGCCTAATTCCAACGGTCGTTTCAAGTTCAATGGGTTCTTTCAGACCGTTTTGAATTTTAGGCGTTGCTCGGAGAATTTTTGTTTGTTTGATCACGAGTATTTAGTTTCAATTTTTTTTCAAATTATGGATTTTTCTTCAATTCAGTTCTTAATACACAGTTTAATTCACGACACTGATCACAATTTGTTTAACACAAATAATAGTTTAAGTTTACACACACTGATTTATATTTTGAACAGGTTTAAATTCACAGTTATTTTTCACAAGTTTTCACTCCAATTTGACGGTGATCAATTACCAGTAATTAAAACAATGGCAATGCAGGAATGCACCCTTAGAAGGGGGACAATGGCAATGCAGGAATGCACCCTTAGAAGGGGGGGGTTTGTCACTCCGGGGTCACCACTTTATGCTAACTGATTTAGTTAGACACTAGGAATATAAAAGATGATTTCACTTCTTATTTTTTTATTTTCTTAAACTAGTTAATTCAATGGTTTCACAAGCAATTGTCAATGATTTTATGATGATAAACAATACAATTTCAGGAATGATCGTTATGGTAATGGAGACAGGTTAATCGGATTATAATTAGCTGGCTTTTTATTGCGCGGTCTTTCTTAATTGCCCCTTCTTCTATAACATGGGGGTTCGATTAATTAATATTGTCTCTCACGAATCACAGTAAAAGTTCACAATTAAAATCGGTATATTAAGGAATGTTTTAATATAATTTGAAGGTGCCGGCACCCTCATACTTTGTGCTAACTGATTTAGTTAGACACTAGGAATATAAAAGATGATTTCACTTCTTATTTTTTTATTTTCTTAAACTAGTTAATTCAATGTTTCACAAGGCAATTGTCAATGATTTTATTGATGATAAAACAATACCAATTTCAGGGAATGATCCGTTAATTGGTATGGAGACAGGTTAATTCGGATTATAATAGCTGGCTTTTTATTGCGCCGTCTTTCTTAAAATTGCCCTTCTTCTATAACATGGGGGTTCGATTAATTAATATTGTCTTTCACGAATCACAGTAAAAGTTCACAATTAAAATCGGTATATTAAGGAATGTTTTAATTATAATTTGAAGTGGCGGCTTGCCGTGCGGCACCCTTCACCACTGTCTTCTCTTTCTTCTCATCCACAGACTGCTTTTTATTCCCAAGATTCTTTAACCCTAAGAACCTTTCCTAGGCGTCGCTTTTGCGATTGGCCTTTACAAGATTTAAAATCTAAATTATACGTTCGTTACAGATTTTTCTCCCCCCCCCCCAACAACATGACTTATAGAAGAGCGAGAGATTTCTATCATTACAATGGTAGTATACATAATTATTATAGTAAGGGGGGTTAGCCCCCCTTACACTGTTTTTTTTTTTTTTTTTTTTTTTTTTTTTTTTTTTTTTTTTTTTTAATATATTTTCATATAATATTTTTACTCAAAATTATTATTTATTTTTATTTTTTTTTTTTTTTTTTAATATAAGTACAAAAATCATCAATTAAGTAACTTACTCGTATTAATTAATAATTAATTTCATTTCTCTGTTCCAACTTTTTTTTTTTTTTTTAAACATTATTTAGTATTAAAACTTCTTTAATTTTTTTTATCCCAAATAATTAAAGAAAAAGTTTTTTTTTTTTTTTTTATTATTATTATTATTATTATTATTATTATTATTTTTTTTTTTTTTTTTTTTTCATTAATCATAAAATTTTCAAAATTTTATTTTTTTTTTTTTTTTTTTTTTTTTTTTTTAGTTAACTTTCGTTACGGACAGAGTTATTAAGCAATTCTTACTGGAGATTCTTCTCTCTCCCCTCTTCATTTTTGAATAAAAGCAGTTTGACAATTCAGAATTTACGTTGTTTGTTTGAACAAGAAACAAATGATTTCCTCTCTCTCCTAATTTAA
Source organism: Trachelipus rathkii (assembly GCA_015478945.1). Classification (NCBI taxonomy): domain Eukaryota; kingdom Metazoa; phylum Arthropoda; class Malacostraca; order Isopoda; family Trachelipodidae; genus Trachelipus; species Trachelipus rathkii. The sequence continues at coordinate 9,507 of JABUQX010019130.1, forward strand.
CAACCCTTATTAAAATAAAATACCCGGGCAAGAAAATTTATTATTATTATTTTTTTTTTTTATTACCATTTACCATTATTTTTTTTTTTTAAGGCAATCCCTGCCCTAATTCTTATCATCGCTCTTTGGCGGAATTCATTCAAACCCGATAATAATTTTTATTTAAAATTTAAATTGTATCATCAAGATCAAAGAGGAATAAATATTCATTATCTTATCCGAAACAAAAATCACTGTAAAATCCTTTCCTAAGCCACATGCTTTTGCTTTGACAATATTTTAGTTGATTTTAATATTAGTAATTATTAATTTATTTATTATTATTATTATTATTATTATTATTATTATTATTATTATTATTATTATTATTATTATTATTATTATTATTATTATTATTATTATTATTATTATACTATCATTAATTATTATTATTATTAATAACACCTATATATAATTAATTAACACAGAAATAATGGCTTCATAACCACTCTTATTATTTTTAATAAAAATTGTTATCTTTCTTTCCTTTTTTTTTCGAAACGACTCTCAAGCTTTGGAATAGGAGTTGAAATTTTTGTTCTTGAGTAACCTTCGTGGTTGGGGGAGATATCTTCGTTGCCTCGTTATTCGTTGGGGGAAAAAGCATCTCCCTTCGGGATACCCTCTTTTTTTTCTGCTTGCTGTAGTAAGGTTGGGAGTGAGTGGGGGGATCTTGAAGAAAATTTGGAGTACACTCCCCCGTTTTCCATTTGGATTCGAAATATGAGATTTTTCACGTTAGGGTTAAGATTCTCGACTCTGCTAAACTGTCGTCTCACTGTGATTTTAATTTTTGTTGTTTTCTTTCTTGATTGGAATTTCTCTCTTTTCATGCACTTTTAATTACCGTTAATTATCTTGATGACTGTTCCATTAGAAGGTAATTAGGATTTGATAATGTTCGGTCACTCGTCTGGGGTCTACCAAAATTCTAAGCCGAGATACTCGAGGCTGATAAGTAATAAATATAAATCAATATTGAGGTGTGTGAAATAAGAGATCGGTCGTTAATGGTTTTATTAAACTATGCAAGAATGGTAATTGAATATGTGACAATCATATAAATTGAATGGTGAATATATGATAATGGGTAATAATCGGCATATAATAACTTTAACACTCGTTAATTACAGCGCAAATAATATGACCCTGTCACTAATATAATTAACCTTATATCAAAGGATTTAGACACAAAATCTTCAGCACGACCATCCGCTAAGGGAGATCGGCACACAATCTTCAATTATATAATATGATTTGTAATTAATGGTTTATTTGTTCTTAAATGAATAGATGATGATTTTATAATGGATTATTATCGTTAAATAATTATTCTTTTATTTGTATTGCGATATGATGGTATAATACGGGAGAGATGGCAACGCCATCCTCCCTCGATGATATCACAAGGCTCACTCCTCATTTTAGGTGGCATTTGCTCCATGTAGGATCCTCAGCCAATAATATTTGAATGATTTGGCATCTCTCCCGCCTAAATGCGGGGAGATGCTTTTGACTCTTTCGCCAGCGCTTCACTTTGCTTAGTTACAAGGGAATTTTTTATAAGAATCGATCACCAATCTTTGTTAAGAGATATACATCGGATGGGCTGCAATTGCCTCGACATAGGTGCACACTCACAATGACATACATGCAAATGTTTACATTACCGTCCTCTACACATGATAAATTATCCACTATATTATATTATATATATATATATATATATATATATATATATATATATATATATATATATATATATATATATATATATATATATATATATAATATATATATATATATTATTATATATATATATATATATATATATATTATATATATAGTATATATTATATATATATATATACAAACTTTTTGGCTTCAAATTTAAGAAACAAAAATTGAGATACTTCAACCGGCATACGTTTATCTTTTATTTGCCAAAGTTTTGAGGTCTAAAATTTTCCTTAGCTGTGTTAGGAAGATGGGGCTATATTTTGTTAAATTTTGAAATTAATTAAAGTTATAGTTCCTTAATTGGAAACATATTAAATCACTTGTTAAATTAGGCTTTCAAATTTTGGAAATTTTCTTATTTGAAAGTTTTTCCCCCCTTCCTTATTAACCCGGTACTTTAAGAGTGTGTCGGACTTGGTTAATACTTCAAATTGATCCTAAACATTATCCATCTTACAAAAGTATAAATTCATTGACTCTGAACAAGGAAAGTCAAAATTTTTAGATCATTGACGTCTTCATTTTTTCCAGATTGAAATTTCAAATTATTATTATTTATATATTTGTTCTACAACTCGAATTTAGATCAAAAGAATTCAGAATGATTGTACGATCTTATTTGAATATTAATCTTAAATGAATAATATATATTCTAATTAAAAAGTATTAAACTTATTTATTTAATTTTCTTATTAGGATTAAAATCACAAGTATCAAACAGTGATATCGTTTGCTAAAAAGTTGCTAATAGTAAACTTCACTAATTTTTACAACAACATCTACTATTAATTTATTCAATTGAATATTTATGTTAATATTTAGTTTTTTAAATTTGCTAGTTTGTTCATTAAAATTATAATTTAACATTAGTAAGTTCAACATTTAATGTTTTTTCGTATTAATTACTCGTTGCCACACCAGCTCGACAATCTTCATTAAGTATACAAAAGGAGCCGGCACAATGACGCTCACTCCATTTTTAAATTTTTACTTCGCTTGCGAAACAGATCTCGTCCAATTTAGTTTTGTATTTCCCGAGTTCCAAACCATTGAAGTTTCTACAAGTAGTAATTAAAATGCAGTAGTAAGTAATGTTGAAGTTTTGACGAGATCTATCTTTCAGACGGATTTCAAACCCCCTTTTTTTAGGGCATCCTCACTCTTAAGGAAGTGACATGCCAATTCCAGTAGGATCCTTGATGTTTTGTTTTAGATCTGGGAGAGAAACGCCATTTTCACTTCTTTAGGGTGTATGGTTTTCATAGGATTTTACGTAGGTAATATTTTTATTTGTTGTTTAAGCCTTCTGGAATAAATCGTTATGGTATTCACCTACTAATGACTTCGGCCCCCCTACTCTCCTTTCAGATGTATAGAAAAAAGGCTTCAGTTTTTGATTCGTCATTATTCATTTCTTGAAAAATATCTTAACTGTTATATATAGAACTTAGTCTCCATTCTTGGGTTGCTTCCTGTTAGAGCATATCTGAATCTATCGATTAGAAACCCATAAGTTTTTATATAATGTTGTGATATTTCTTATAGAATAGAATAGTTCGCAAGATTTGAATTAATCCGGTTAGCCTACGTTTATTTGTTATTTAGTTTCCATTACCAAATTCCAAATATCCGCGCTAATCACCTTTCAAATCGCTTTATCAGCTTCGCTTAAAATTTAGGATCCAGTTTAATGCATAGAAATGGAGAATCTACAAGGTTTTGAACTTTTCCTTATCTACTCTTTTTTTCGGCGAAAAAATAAAAGTTTAATATTGTCAACATCATAGAAAACAACGCCATGTAAACTAATTTTTTTTTTAAACATACAAACTGTAAACTCGCACACTTTGAATGTAAGAACTTATTTATAGAGTTTGCGAATAAAAAACAGAGAAGTAAAATTTGGATAATAAATTCCAATAGTAAAAATTTTAAAAGTCGAAATAAAATGAAAAAAGGGAAGATGAAATTTTCATCAAAGAATTCATTAAAAAAAACGCTAAATTGGGAAAAATAAAAAATAGAAATAAAAGTAAGTAAAAACGCTAAATTGAGAAAAATTAAAATAAAATTTAAAGTAAAAATGTTAAATTGAGAAAAATAAAAATTAGAAAAATATCAGAATTTAGAAATTGAAATTTGTCATTTAAAATATAGTCCATAAAAATTAAAATTAGTAAGTACGACATTATTGCATCGTCGACGAAAAATAAAAAATATTTTTATATATTTTTGTATAATTGTCAATCGAAAAATTTCTATTTGCTCGAAAATTTGTCATTAAAAATCGTGATTTCACAATAAAGATTGCTCAAATATCTCAAAAGGGAAATTCCTTTTAAATCTACAAAATTGAAAGTTTTTTTTAAAGTAAAAAGAAAAAAAGGGTCTTATTATGTATACATACTATAAAGAATATAAAAAATAAAAAGTTAAAAATAATAAAATAAAAATAAAATAAAACCTTGTCAAAGTTTCATAAGCGTGAAATTTTGATCTTTTTAGGAGTCGTCACGAAAACGATTCTTGTTATAAAAAATATCATTTGGAACCTTCCCCCTTTCAGTTTTATAATTGAAAATCAATCTTTATATATATATATATATATTATATATATAATAATAAATATATAATAATAATAATATATATATATTATATTATATATATATATATCATTAATATAATATATAATATAATATATATATTAAAAAGGTGTATATAAACTTATAAATATTTATTCAGAAATAATAAAAAATTATCTTAATAGTTGATCACGTGACCAAAAATTTTCGAGTCAAATTCGATAAATAAAAATCGCTGAACAATTTGCGTGCATGTTAATATCATTGTAGCCATTACAGTAGTTACTATTATATTGTAGTTATTCCCTGGTGGTAGAGAAAGTAGTAGTATACCCACAGACAGAGGTCACTACTGTCTGGTAGTATTTAAATAGTGTTCCCTATGTACAAAACCTTGCTTCTCAGTTTCTATTGCTGCTCCCTAGCTTCATCATTCATTGAAGCAAAGTTACAATAAGAACGGAGAATAAAGTATATTTATACATGGAAATTGGTTCACTTGAAAAACTTCGTAATTGCTCAGAAAATATGACATATTCCTAAAATAATACTGTAAAACATAGTTTATTATCTGCACTAAAGATTTTAAAAGAATTCTTAATATTTTATCTATATTAATTATTATATTATTTATTATATTGTATATATATATTATATTATCTGATATTCATTATTATTATTTTTTATTATTTATTATTATAATTGATTATATGCCTTTGTAGTCTATAGTTATAGAAAGTCTAGTAGATATAATTTTATTGTCATTTTAATTTAATAATTAGACATAATAAGGACGGGATTAAACAGACCAGAATCCCAGAATCGCACAGCTCGAACAACATTCGCCACACCCAACAATGGCAAAAGAATGAAAAATAATAGTTTAACTTACTTAAACTTTTCTATTATAATCTATGAACTTACAAAAATGCAATATAGTATAAATAATTAATACTTAATTACTTAAATATAATAATGAATAAAAAAAAACAAAAGAATTTGATAAAACAAATATAAAGAAAAAAAAAAATAAAAAGAGTTTTTTCACTGCGCCAACTCTTGAAAGTATACACATAATTACTAACATCAAACAGTTACTACACTTGTTGTTCAGCAACGTTGTTACACATGTTCGTTAACGCAGCCATAGATCATATTAAAAATTTATAATTTCAATAATCGAGTGGCTTACGTATATAAAAACAAACTTACACGAAATTTAGTAAATTAAAAATATACTGAAAGATAAATTTCGAATTTAAATTTAAGAAAAACAACATAACTTTTTCGTTCCCAAAATTTTCGTCGATCACAATTTCATTCTTCTTATCGGTATTTGTTTCAAGCAGTAGATTACAGGAGTCAATAATTATTCTTCATATTAATGTATATATACTATATTTATAATTACCCTGGTCCACACGAGGTTCACCGGGCATATATAGATAGTATATATATATATAATATATAATAATATATATAATATATATACTATAATATATATATATATATATATATATATATATATATAATATATATATATATATACAAGTACATTTTCCACTATTCATTGGCTACTTCAGGACGGGTCGAGCGAAGTCAGGAAACTAAACATAACACTAAACGCGCATCTGAGAGTTTGTCTGGAAAGGTAAGGAAAGTGCCATTGATTTGTAGTATCTGTCGTTCATCACTAGCCCAGCTTACCCTTGGGGCACTGCGAAGGTCTCACAAATACCCAACATAACTATATTCTTATACACTACTACATATCATAATATAACTACTAAATATATATATATATATATACTATAATATAAATAAGCGTATACGTAAGATATATAATAAATAGTATAATATATATAATATATACTATATATAATATATATCGCCAGCCTCTAGAAGTGCTAAATCCATATCTCCAAAACCTACAAAGCTTACAGGGAAAAGGACATACATTGATTGGAATCCTTAGTAAAATATTTAAGTTAGGAAAATGTTATGAAAAAAAATCTAAAAAAATTACAATAGCTACAGGAAAAAAGAATACATTTTTGGAATCCTGTAAATTTAGTAGGGAAAATGGCTAAAAAAAAAAAATAAAAAAATAAAAAAATTTGCTATTTTTTTTAACCCTTTTAAGTCCTGAATTATGAAAAAAATTGTACGAAAATTATGTTATTGCAAATTCAAGTTGAATAGGACCCTAATAAAACATTAGAACTGTTTTTGAAAAAAAATTTACATTTTTTAGTGCCAAAAATTGTACGAAAATTATTTCCTTGCAAATTCAAGTTGAACTAGGACCCTAATTTAAAACATTAGAACTGTTTTTGAAAAATTTTTTACAGTTTTTTAGTGCAAAAAAAAAAACCGGTCACCGGTGACCGGTCCGGACTTAAGAGTATATTTTAAAACTTTTCTGGCCTCTAGCAATAATTTGGCTATAATACTGTAAATTACTAACTAAAACATGCAAATTAGTTACAAATAAATAGAATAATGTATAGTTTTTGAAATTTTTTTATATAAAAAAATCGTACATATCTTAATTAAAAATTTTGTCAATAGTATTATCATACAAAGATGAACTTTGCATTTTTCGCACATGACTGACGTCTTGAGCTTTTTGCAAAGTTTGCAAGTTTTCCTCCCCTCTGTAAACAGTGGCCAGTGGGAAAGGTTGTCATACCTGACAGATTGTGCGGAGAGCATATTCTCTGTTTTGACCTCTGTTTTTTCGTTCTGCCATTGCTCTAGGCCCCGGCCCCGGCCCCGGCCCCGCCCACGCCCCGGCCCCCGCCCTGATGGAAACGGTCTTTCTCGCGGCGTGCCACTACTTCTACAATCATTAAGCCCATCCGCTATGTCCCGCTTTTTGAAATCAGACTAGTGCATGATGTCTTTTGAGAGACCTTTGCTCACATGGACCCTCCGATTATAACAGCCTAGGCATTGACAACGCTAAGGTCCAACAGATATTTTGAGAATTTACGAGTGTACCATTTTCTGGGATTGCATTTGTTCCGGTATAGCTCGATGAGCATATCTGGTAAATCAACTCCGCCCATGTACTTATTATATTCCTGTACAGCAAATGGTCTTTCGATCTCCACATATTTGTGTTCCTTTGAATCCCACCAGCGACACTTATCGTGTGGTTCAATACCAGCATAATTGGATAATAAGTGTACCGACTTGTTATCATACCAACGTATGGCAACACAATCAGTAACTCTATCAACCCAATCATCATAGCTTTCCCTTCCCTCTCTCTTCAGATCTTTTTCATCCTTGAATGTGATTCTTTTCAGTCGATTTGGGCGCACAGTTGATGCAAAGAGAATCCCCTTCTCCCTCAAAAACACCTTGCAAATCATGACGAGAACCATCAAAAAATGATCTATCAATTCTTTATTGGGAACCAGCAAAACAAAAAAAAAAAAGTATACCGTACTTCAGAATGTTATAATAAAAACACACTTGTCTGTAAATATATGACCATGATATATATACTATATAATATATATATATATATATACTATATATAATATATATATATATATATATATATATATAATATATATATATAATATAATATATTTATATAATATATATAGTTAACGATAAGTATGTTTGAAAAAATCTGTGTACCAGCCTGTGATGTTGGCGTGGAAACGTGGAGGTGATGCCAGCGTCTAGGAAAAGTTGTTAAGTTATTGAGATGAAGGGGTAGAGCGGTTTGCGGGAGGTTAGCAGAAGGGAGAGGGATTAGGGAATAGTGTCGGTGAGGGAGAGATGTGATTGGAGGAATGGTTGGTGGAAGAGCGGAGAAAGGAATGTTAAGAATGGTATGGGCATTTAGTGAGAATGGAGGAGCAGAGGGTTAGGAGAGTTTTGGAGGCGGAGGGGATAGGAAGAAGAGGAAGGGGGAGACAAAGAAGGAGGTGGATGATGAAAAAGGAGATGTTGAGGAATATGATGGGAGGAAGAGGGTATGATGTTGGCGAGGGATAGAGGGGTGTGGAGGAGGTGGGTGAGGCGAGATGAGGAGGGCCGTGTGAATGGGAGCCTGTTTACGCACCACTTACCCGCTCAAGCGGGACAAACAGTGTTTGTACAATAATATAATAATAATAATATATATATATATATTATATATATATATATATATATATATATATATATATATATATATATATCTTATATATATATATATATATAATATATATATATAGCGTATATATATATTTATAAACGTAATAAAATTGTTAAAAAAAAATCAAAAATATTTTGAGATTGGCAAAACTTGTAGCCTCGGAGTCCGAAGCGGTCACCCGTGACCGCATGATTTTCAATTGCGTTTGAGCAGCGATAGGTTTATTTTTACGAAAATATACAAGAATACATATTTCTTTTTTCACATTTTTCCTACATAACAATATGAACAAACACACGTAAAAAAAAACTTTTATAATAACTAAATAAAGAATAAAAATCCCTATTTCACGCACAAAAAATTTTGAGGAGAGAGCATCCGATACCCACTTTTCACCATGTCTGAAAGAATACTGACACAATTTTTGGTAGTGTGAGATATTATATCGATAAAAATCGATATTTTAGTAGATTTATAAAAAAAATCGGGTTAAAGGGTTAAGGGAGCTCGAGCCGGCGGGGGACAGAGTATATATATTATTTGTAAAGGTATTACACGGCATTGTAGGGGGCTCGAGCCGACGGGGAACACAGGGGGGGACGCCATCGGTGCGGTATACCCATGGGGTATTCTTTAGTTTTAAAAAAAAAATTAACTATACTAGAAAGTCTATTTATTTTAACGAGTACCGTATAAAAGGTCTCTAAATAGGCTTTCTCCTCATATTACTATAATTATTAACAATAATTTTTTTTTTTTACATTTTCCTAATTAAAATTTTACCAGGATTCCAAAAATGTATTCCATTTCCCTGTAGCTATTGTAGTTTTTAAGATATTTTTTTTCTAGCTAAAATTTTACCAGCATTCCAACAATGTATTCCTTTTCCCGGTAGCTGTTGTAGTTTTTTAGATATGGATTGTGGCACTTCTAGAGGCCTGCCAATATATATATATATATATATATATGTAGATATATATATAATATATATTATATATATAATATAGTATATAGTATATATATATTATTATATATAAGAGTAGTTTACAACAGTAGGTTACTGTAGGTTAGGCTAATTAGGATAGGTTATGTTAGGTAAGGTAAGGTAAGGTAAGGTAAGGTAAGGTAAGGTTAGGTTAGGTAAGGTTAGGTTAGGTCGTCAGGTCACCCCAGAAAAAAATAATTTCGCCCCTAGAACATCTATTTTTGTATCATAGACAGTGTGTGTGTATCTGTAGATTATATATATATATATATATATATCATATATATATATATATATATATATATATATATATATATATTATATATATATATATATATATATTATATAGATATCACATATATTTTTTTTTTATTTTTATAATATTATAATAATTTAATTTTTTAAATTATTTAATATATATATATATATATATATATATATATATATATATATATATATATATATATATATATATATATATATATATATATATATATATATATATATATATATATATATATATATATATATATATATTCAGACACTATTTTTTACGCAAATAGTATAAAACATTTAAAATAGAATATTTGAGAATGTCTGAGAAATTTGGGGAAATGGGAGGAGTCGTCTTGAATATTTTTTTGGGAACATTACTTATCTGTAAATGTCAGGAATATGCTCATTAGAATTCTTTGCTTAGAATTCACTCTCCCAATGTTGTTTTACCCTCCCTCAGATCGTAGTCCTTTCAGGAAGTCCGTCCCATCAACACACACACACACACACACACATATATATTATATATATTATATATATATATATATATATTATATATATATATAGTATATATATATATAATTATTATATATATTATATGCTACAAAGTAGTCTAATTTTTTTTTAATAATAATATAGCAACGATTTTTTCGTATTTCTTTTAGGCCTCACTGAGAAGAAACGCAATAGAATCTTTCGTATATTACTATTATTATTATTATTATTATTATTATTATATTTAAACTGCGACGTAAGTTTTAGTGTAAAAATATTGAATAATATAATATATATAGTATATATGATAATATATTATATATAATATATATATACTATATATAATATATATATACTATATTATATATATATATATTATTAAGGTTATAAGTATATATTTATATATATATATATATATATATATATATATATATATATATATATATATATATATATATATAATATAATATATATATATATATTAATATATATATATATATATATATAAAATTAATAAGTTTTAAATGCATTTGAGAGTGAAAGCTATTTATGCCTCATTTATTTTTAAATCAATTGTATAATTGGTGTGAAGCGCAAAAGGAATATTAAGATTGAGCTTTAGCGTAAGAATCAGAAGGTATTTTTTTTTTATTTTCTTCTAACAATGTTGACACATCGCCACACCTCTTCTTCTAATTAGTAGTATAGTTTTTACCTGTGAATTAGAAGTAAAAATGTATGTATTTATTTTTCTTCTGAATGAGATTTGTTTTGATTGGTTGGAAAAGTATCGAAGTGATTGGGCTGACGTATAAAAGCTAAGGTTTTGGGTGAAAAGCAATTTTTTTCCCTTGATTTATATGGAGTGAAGACGTATTAAGTTGGGTTATGTGGCAATCGTATAATGATAGAGTCTGCAATTGAAAGATCTGTTATGTATATGTCGTCTGCTTAAGTGTTCAGTGTTACGTTATTTATATTTATCGTTTTAATATTTCAATATTTGGTATATTATGAAAAGGTGTTAAAGCGTAATTTTAATATCAAAAGGTGTATTTTTTGTGAAATCGTATTGCATTTATTTTAATTGGTAATATTGTGTAAAGGTATTTATTCGTGGTTTGTGTTTTATGTAAAGAGTCGATTTTATAAAGGTAATGATTTTAACAGGTAATCATGTCCCACACATTTTGACGAAGAAAGTGTTGAATTACGTTTTTATGTTTTAATATTTTTCTATATTAAGTTCTTACTAAGGTGTTAATACAATATTTAATTAAATATTTAAAGGTTAAATATATATTTTAATATATAGTTTCTAATCATTATTTAATATCTTTAATATTAAACATTGATTAGAAGTTTTGCATGTCATAAAACGATCAGCTGTTTTCCGTATTTGTATGAAAATTCAGATAGGTATTTTTTATATATTTTTTTTGGTGCTCGTCTATTATATCCTTTGGTTTGCTAAATAGTGATGCTTTCGTGAATCTGAGGGTTATAATAAACAGGTACGTTTAGCTTTGATCTGTAAATTTAATAAATGTTATTTATTTATTTTATTTTTTTTCTATCGATAATATTTTGGGTTTCGTTATTTATATATAATTTAATATATATAATATTTTTCTTATTGGACAATATTTCTTATGGTGTGTAATTTTTTTTTTTAATTATATATATATATATATATATATATATATAATATTATATATTATATTATATATTATATAATATATAATATATATATATATACTAATATATATTATATATATATATATATTATATATATATACTTATAATCATATATATATAATAATATTACATACTAGGATTAGCATCACAGATATACCACGAAAACCAATATTTCTTAGTCTATTTTATCAATTTAAATGGTAAAATTATTTAAAGGCTAATTTGATCCTCGCTAAAAAAAAAAAAACAAAAAAAAAAAAAAAAAAAAAAAAAAAAAAAAATAAAATATCGCAAAGTTCCCACTTTCGTCTTGATCATAGAAGATTGTTTGATAAGTCCGTGCTTAGCACAAGAGTATTCAGGGTCCTTCAGATCCATTTTCAATTTATATGATTAAGAGGTTACTGTCAATTCGGCTGCGTAAACCACAGGTGCAAATGACATCGACTGGGGGCCTGTCTGCCATCGTTTTTCAGCTCAAAGTTTTCAAAGTAAGTGTCGGTGTTATTCCAGCATCACACTCATCGTACAAAATCAGTTATTTATATTTTTTTTATCACTTTATTTTAATTTTTCTTCAATTTCCTGCCTAAAAATGTTCGCCGAATTCAAAAATGTATTCAGTTTTTATGTAGCTAACGTAGTTTTTTATATTACAGTGTGTCGGCTTATCTGTAAGCTAGATATAGTATTATATATATATATAATAAATATATATATATATTATATATAAATATATATATATATATATATATTAATATATATATACGATAAATATAATATATATATAATATTCAATACACTATATATACATATATATATATATTATAGTATATATATTAATCTGAAGGCTGATATATATATATCATAATATACTATATATATATATATATAGATATATATATAAATATATACTATAATAAAATTTATAGATATATATTTAATATGATGATATATATATATATATAATATATATATATATTAATCCTTTAAAGCTGCATAACTTGGTTTACCTATTCGTCCAATTTTATCTGCCATTGGCACAGTAAATTATAAACTTTCAAATTTTCATACCAATTTTGGAAAATTTTACCAAAAGGCTATTGACGATTAAGGATATATTCACTTTTGTCTCATAAATTTAAAAAAAATTCCAAATACAGATAAATAAATACGTTATGAAAAGTTTAAATGTTCAAAGTTTATTATCAAATGTGAATCTAAATGAAACTCAGGATATTATTTTCAATTACTTTTTCTTTCAATTACTTATTCTTTCAATGGTTTAATCGGTTTAGTTAGATCTTGTATAGAAGAATTATTTTATATAGCTAATAAAGATATGTTTCTATTTAATGGAAATTTTTACAAGCAAACTGATGGCGTTGCTATGGGTAGTCCATTAGGTCCTACGCTTAGTAATATATTTATGTGTCATTTTGAATCTCTCTGGTTTCAAAGTTGCCCTACTAAATTTAGACCAGCCTTCTATAGAAGATATATTGATGATTCCTTCTTGCTATTTAGATCTAAAAACATATCGAGATGTTTCTGCATTATTTCAACTCTAGACATCCAAATATTAAATTTACATTTGAAACTGAAAAAAATAATTCCCTGGCATTTCTTGACATCAATATTTACAAGGACAATGACAAATTTCAGACTAGTGTTTATAGGAAGCCAACATTTACCGCCGATTAACCACTAAGTATGATATCTTTCATCACTCATATTTATAAATATAATTTGGTGAAAACTTTATTTGATAGACCATATAAAATTTCTTCGTCTTATATTATTAATCTGTCAGATGAATAAAACTTCCTAAATACCCCTTTCTGTAAAATGGATTCCACGGCTTTCTCATTGAAAATATTTTTAGAAAACAGTTCTTTTTAAAATTTCAACAACCTCTATCCGACCAAATTAACTGTTACCTAAAGAGCATTTTATATCTCAATTGACCATTTTTGTGGGAATGTGAGTGACCAAATTGCAAGGAAAATTAATGAAATTTAAAATTAATTACCCCCATCTTAATCTAAAACTGATTTTTAATAATGACAACAAAATTGGTAAAATTTTCAAGTCTAAGGAAAGACTCCTACACCTTTTTGCTCATCGGTGATATAAAAATATAACTGTGGTGGCTGTGATGCCGCATATATTGGGAAGACTACTCGAAGTCTTTCAACCCGCATCGCTGAGCACAAAGGTGTTTCCTTCAGAACTTTGGAGCAATTACATCATCCCCCCTATCGGCTATTAAACTCGCATCTCGCTATCAAACTTCACCTATAATGAATACAAATTTTAAAATTTTAGAATTTTGAATAGATAAGGAAGTTACTAATAAGTAATCTTATATTATATGGCACCACAAAACCCAAGTAATGAAAATTTACATTCTGATAATAATTATATATTTTGAAGTTGAGATTTCGCCCATTTGATTATCTCGCTAATAAAGATGTTATAGAGTGTGCATTACTTTATTTTATTTATTTTATATTTATATTTCAAATTGTAAGTTTTATTATTTTTTATAGTTCATTCTACTTTAGCCTTGAGAATGGTAGAAAGATTGATCACGCCGAGAAAAACTGTCGGCAATAGGATTTAGTAATAATAATTGTTTAAGTTTGTTTTGCGTCCTTTTAAGCTGTTATAGATAGTAATATATATATATTATAATAAATATATATATATATATATATATATATATATATATATATATTATATTATATAGCTACAATAGTTAATATATAATATATATATCTTC
>JABUQX010019131.1:0-7500 GCA_015478945.1 Trachelipus rathkii
TGTTGTACTTTGATTATTATCAAGTACCTTGATTGTTGGCAGTTTCGCATTTATCAATTGTGACACAGTTGTGCCCTTACACTTCATATATATATATGTACTATATATATATATATATATATATATATATAATCGTCATCATAAATAAATAATGTCAAATAAATACTTTTTATAGCACTTTCTCTCCAACTTTGCTTTGGAAACAGAACAGTAGTATGCTGTACTTATATATATAACTGTAATAACCTATATATATATATATATATATATATAACACTATATATATATATATATATATATAATATATATAACTCTATACTATATGTATAATATCTTTACATACTATATCTTTTTAAATCTCTTAGGCTGCCTCTTCTAATACAAAGATTAATTGGTGCCGCTGCGAAACCCAAAGAAAGGAATAATAATATGTATATATATATGTATAATATATATATATATATATATATATATATATATATATATATATATATATATATATATATATATAATATATATATAATATATATATATATATGTAATAATATGTATATATAACAATAATATAACAATAACCTTATGTATCAATAATATATATATATATATATATATATATATATATATATATATATATAGCATATAAATATATTATATATAATATTTATATATGCTCAATATATAATAATAAAAGCAATAATATAATAATAATAATATGTAATAATATAATAATAATATATATAATATATAATATATGTATATGTTTATATATATATAAAATAATAATAATAATATAATATATATATGTATATATATATATAACTATATATATAACTATATACTTTACAAATAATATGTATATATATATATATAACTTATATATATATGTATAATATATAATAACTTATATATATATATATAACATATAATATTCTATTCTATATATATATTAATATATATGTATATATATATATATATATATATATATATATATATATATATATATATATATAACTATATAACTACTGCTATATATATATATATATATATATATATATATATATATATATAATATCCAATTTAAAACCATTATAAATAAACCATTAAGGAACACTAATTTAAAAAAAAAAAACCTTTGTTTATTTATAATGGTTTTGCAGAATAGAGGCCTGAAAATACGAATGACTTTTTAGTATTCTTTTAAACTACTTTGTTTATATATATATATATATATATATATATATATATATATATATATATATATATATATATGTATATATATATATATATATGTAATAATATATAATATAATAATATATATATACATATATATATATATATATATATATAATATATATATATATATATATGTAACAACAACCTATAACAATAATATAATAATAATAATAATAATAATAATAATAATAATATGTAATAATAATATATATAATATAATATGTAATAATAATAATAATATGGGCAGAGGAGGAGAGAGAGAGAGAGAGAGAGAGAGGAGAAGAGAGAGGGGGAGAGAGAGAGAGAGAGAGAGAGAGAGAGAGAGGTGGGCACGATCTAGGTACTCCCGTTACTCCGATGGAACTAGTTTTTTGAGTAACGAAGTAACGGACTCGTTACTTTTCTTTCATGTAACGCACCGAATAACTTCCGTTATTTTTTACCTCCATTTCTTTTAGTCCGTTACATTTTGTTCGACTTTCTTTGAATGTTGATAGCCAATTAACAAAGTCACTTATTTAACATTTTATAGCACATATTGGTACAGATATATTTTTATACATATACGTATATATATATATATATATATATATATATATATATATATATATATATATATATATATATATATATATATATATATATATATATATATATATATATATATATATATATATATATATATATATATGCTATATATATATATATATATATATATATATATATATATATACATATACATATACATATATATATATATATATATATATATATATATATATATACATAACTATATGAAGCAACTTATATATATATATATATATATATAACAACATATATACTGCTGCTCTATAGCAACGCCAACGCCAACGCTGCTGCTGCTACTCTTTCTTCCTGCCCTGCTACTGTATGGACAAAGTTACTTAACGCACACACGGAACGGATCAAAAAAAATTTTTCACAGGTAGCATATGATGATCAGTAAGAAGGTAATTTGTCTTCTAGGGCGAAATTATATATATGTTGTAAGGTATTACGGCAATGTAGGGGCTCGAGCCGACGGAACACAGGGGGACGATTTTCCACCGTGGCGAGGGCTGGAGGAACCCCACGGCACCAATACCAAGAGCAGGGGGTTCCGGGGGGCCCTCTCCCAGAGAGAAGTCACCATGATTCCCAGGTCGTTTCGACTCCCTATCGGTGCATTTACCCCTTAGAGGTATTCTTTAATTACATTTTCCTTACTAAAATTTTGCCAGGATTCCAAAAATGTATTCCTTTTCGATGTAGCTTAGCTAATGTAGTTTTTGAGATATGATTGTTTTTTTTTCGACCCTAAAACGTCTATTTATGTATCATAGAAGCTACAAAAAATTTTTTTGATCCGAGCTCCCGTTCCGTTTGGGCGTGGCGTTAAGTAACTTTTACTATATATATATATATATATATTATATACCTATATATATATAACACTATATATATATATATATATATATATATATATATATATATATATATATATATATATATAGCATAGCCAGTAATAAAGAGGTGATAGTGAATGTGTGTGGGTTTGATGGTGCAAAAAAGAATTGGTATTTTGGGGATAGGAGGCCATTATAGCAAGAGGAGGTAATGGGTAAGAGCGAGAGAGAAAGTGAAGAAGGGGAGTAAATCTGGTATAGATTGAAATTGCAAATGATGATCAGGAACCGGGAAGCGAGGAAGATGATTGATTGGATTTGGAAGTTGTGTAAGCAAAACGTTTATGGAGGTATGGTTACAGAGGGTTGGAGGAAACGAGTGATGGGTACTGCCCATGAGGGTAAAAATGTAAGGAGTATAGGGAATTAGTTTATTAATTGTAGTAGATAAGATATATACTGGTATTTTGGTCGAAAGAATGCGTCGAGTGAAGGAAGGACTGATTGTGAAGAACAAAGTGCATTTAGAAGTGGTAGAGGATGTGTGAATCAAATCTTTACATTGAAGCAAATGATTGAGAAAATAAGGGAGAAGAAGTATAAATTGTATTTAGGATTTTCTGGATTTGCAAACAGTCGTATGATATGATTAATAGAAAAAGCTTTATGACAGGTGTTATTGATATGGTGCTGGTGGTAAGCTTCTGAATGTAATCAAAATAAGTATGGCGATAGTGAAGCGTGTGTAAGAATAAATGGAGTTGAAAGTGATTGTTTTAATATTAATAGCGGAGTGAGGCAGCGATGTGTTATGTCTTCTTGGTTATTCAATTTGTATACGGATGCGATTATGAAAGAATTAGAGGTTGGCGTGGCAGGGGATGGTGTTAAAATGATGGAGAATGGGAGAGAGTGGATGGTGCCCTACCTATTTATTATATGCGGATGATTTTGTTTTGTGTGGCGAATCTGAAAGAATTTGAGAGGATTAGTAGAGAGATTTGGCAGGGTGTTTGACGGTAAACGTAGATAAGAGTAAGGTTATTGTTGTGAGTGAGGACAGTCTTCGGTGTGAATTATGTTAGATGGTGAGCAGCTGGATCAAGTGTCTTAGTTTAAATATTTAGTATATATCTTGGATGAAAAGGTGCAGTAGAAAAGTTGTGAATGGCAGAAAGGTGTCTGGTGAAATGGAATCGTTATTGGATGTAAAGGGACTAAATCTTGAGTGCGCCAGGGTCTTACATGTGGATATGTTTTTAATAATAAGGATAATATTGAACATTTAATATAAACAAACCAGTAAATTACCTAAGATACCTTAATTAATGCCATAGTGAAAAGCTAAAAGTAACGGAGTAAAAGAGTAACGCCACTTCGTTACTTTTCCTTTCAAAGAAACGGAATAACGATAACGGAACTACTTTTTCCGAGTAACGGAGTAACGATAACAGAACTTCTTTTTTGAGTAACGGTGCAACCTTTGTATATATATATATATATATATATATATATATATAACTGCTCTATGCCCTTACTGCTCTGTATATTAACCTTATATATATATATATATAAAAATAAAATAACTATATAAATATATTTTCTTTTTTACTTTATACAACTCTATTGTATATATATATACCGGTATATATATATATATATATATATCTCTTCCCAAACTGGGGGTAATTGGTCTGGGGGTAAGGTGTGCAGCTAGCACAGGAAAGAGAGAAAAGTTGTGGAAGAATATGACCCAAGTCGAAAAGACCACCACCTTTATACCTTTTAGTGAGAGCTACTCGTCGCGGTCAGAAAAATCCACCCTAGAACTTGCGACGGATCCTCACTATGGCATCTTTAATTTCAGGGTTCATCCCTTGGAAAAAGTGGGCTACACTCATACCCCCCTCACAAAACCCCGCCATTCACTCCTATTATGCACCTTTCTTCGCCTCTGCAAACTCACATTCCTCTCCTCAAGCTTTACTGACGCAATCCACTTTTTCTTCGGTCTTCCAACCGGTTGATTCTCCAACACACTCACCACTATATACATCCGCTTAACCAACTATCATTCTTCCTTTCCACATGACCAAACCATCTAAATGTACTTTTTATTCTCTTATTTCCTCCTTCACACCACACAATTCCCTAGAGCAGTGGTTCTCAAACTTTTTCGATTCGCGGCTCCCTTGACTAATTCAAGTTTGCCGAAGTCACCCCATGTTAGATTCTAAAAAGAACGTTTTACAATTTATAAAATAGGGTCTATTATTAATCATTAAATTGCAATAATATTGCATGATTACAGCATGCCAAAAGCATTCCCAGGATTTCCCTCTGAGAATATATATTATATATATATATATATATATATATATAATAATAATATAATATAATATGTATGTATATATATATATATATAATAATAATATATATATATATAATAATAATATATACATAATATATATATATATTTATACTAATATATATATATATATATATATTTAATAATATAATAATAATAATATACAATTATAATATTTATAATAAAAATTAAAATAATAATATAATATAAATATTTAATATATAATATATATATATATATATATATATATAAATATAATATATATATATATATCTTAACAACTAATACTAATAATATATATATATGTATATATTTTGATAACATAACTTCTAAAATGATGTCTTTTCTTAACAAAGTTGGAAATTTCTTAATCGATTAAAACTTTTAAATGAAAACTGAAATACAATTATGAAAATGTTCAAATCTTTCGCGTCACCCCTGAGGGGAAGCTGCGTCACCCAAAGGTGACGCGTCACACAGTTTGAGAACCACTGCCCTAGAGCGTTCATTTCTTATTTTATCAATTCTTCTCACACCTAACACGCCCCTAGGATTGTCCTTCTGGGCACATTGTACTTGAGAACCATCCTTCTTATTCCAGACTATAGTTTCACTACTATAAATTAACACGGGTAACAACATACCCTCATGTAAGACAGTAGCGCACTCAAGACTTAGTTTCTTTACATCCACCAACGATTTAATTTCACCAGCCACCTTCCAACCATTCACAACTTTACTTACTGCATCATCCGTTCCCTTTTCATACAACATATTTTCTAAATATTTAAACTGTTGCTCGCCTTCCAACATAACTTCACTCCGAAGACTGTCTTCACTCACAACCATAACCTTACTCCTATCTACGTTTACTTTCAAACCCCTCCTTTTACACACCCTCCCAAATCCCTCTACCAACCCTCTCAAACTCTTTTCAGATGCACCACACAAAACCAAATCATCCTCATATGATAGGTAGGGCACCCTCCACTCTCTTCCATCCTCCATCGTTCTAACAATTTCCTCTGCCACCCCACCTCTAATTCATTCATAACCCCATCCATATACAAATTGAATAACCAAGGAGATATAACATGTCCCAGCCTTACTCCTCTATTAATATTAAAACAATCACTTTCAATATTCTTTTTAGCTCCATATCAAGTCATACATACTTTTGATCATTCATGAAGCATACCCCAACATTCTCACTAACACCTATCCATTAAAACCACTGCCATAGAACTTCCCTATTAATCTTTCTGCCTGTTGCAAATACAGAAAATCTAAATACAATTTATTCTTCTTCTCTCTCAATTTCTCAATCATTTGCTTTAATGTAAAGATTTGACCAACACATCCTCTACCACTTCTAAACGCACCTTGTTCTTCACCAATCAGTCCCTCTCAGTCACTCGACACTCTTTCTACCAAAATACCAGTAGTATCTTCCCTACAACTCTCCCAAAGTTCCTCTTAAATTCTCGAGTTATGCCCTTGCCTGCCCAGAGAGTGCTACTACCTTCTCCTTCAATCTCTGGAAGCTTATACCCTCCATAGCAACTTTTTCTTACACAACTTCAATCAAATCAATCATATTGATTCTTGAGTCTTTTTCTCCTCGTTTAATACCCATAGTTTGGGCATTCTTCTACTCACTCCACCCATTTACCTCCTGCATACTAATAGCCTCATCACCAAAATGCCCTATTCCCTTCATGCATCAACAAACATTCACTATCACCTCTTCATTTTCCAATGTTATGCAGATTTTAAATGTTCCCATCCCACTCTCTACATCAGGCTACTAAGTAGTTATTCAGCTACCTATTATTATTTTTAAGCAGATTCCCCTTATTCTCATTCTTAATCTTTCGAGCTTCCTTCTTCCCATGTATGTCCCCATTCATCCTTCTTCCAAATTGTTCATTTACCTCCCTTTTTCTTCCTATGTATGCATCTTTTAGTATTCTTTTTTCCTCCATATACGATCCCAAAAATCTTTCTTTTGAGACCTCATTATTGGCTTTGACATTTAACTACTTTTACTTTAACCGCTGCATCTCTTCAAATTCCACTACTCGCTGTTAACATTCTTACTTCCTACTTTATAGCACATCCACACACTTCTTTTTCACTAACAATCACTTCCTTCATTTGCTTCCAGATTTGTTTCTTTCAACTTGTTCACATTCAACTGATTTATTTTCAAGTTCTTCTATCCTGCTTGTTCCTTAACTATCGCTCTTATTCTACCCACTTTACTTCCTTATCACCTCCCTCTCCATCCAAGTCCCCATTAACTTGATATTACATAAAACAACATAATGATCCGATAATCCCATTCCAACACATACTTCAAGATCTCCTTCTTCACAAACACATAATCAATCATGTTTTTCACTTCGATACCATTTCTACGTACACCAACCCTAGTAAACATATGAATATTCTTGTGTTTAAAGAAAGTAATAC
>JABUQX010019131.1:12500-17500 GCA_015478945.1 Trachelipus rathkii
CTCAAGATGAGAATATAAATAAAGCTAAAATAATTTCACTTTTTGGGCGTAATTAATGATAGGGATGAATGAAAATAAATGTTCATTTGGTGCTTCTTTTATGTATTTAATTGATGTATCATTGCCAAGAGTTCTTTGTTTCAAGGGGAGAGAGGATTTGATCCCTGACTTACCCGCTACGACTGTAGCAGGTTCAGCTAAGTCGATAGAGCGCATGGAATACAGATCTCCAACCTAAATGCTAATTTTTTCCTTAAAAATGTTGCACAAACTATATATTTCAAAAATATACCTACGTAGCTTTTACTGTAAAAATATTACATCGTTTTCAAGTGTAATTTAAAGAGAAATTGGAAAGGATTTTCAAAGATTTAAGAATCCCTAAACTAATTTTACTTCTTCATAATAAATTGTAGCCTAAATATTAGAGTCGTGTTTTTATGAAAGATTGAATTTACAGTAACTCGTATGTTTGACGGGAAAGGAAAAAGACTTGTGTTTAATTAATAACATCGTCATTGCTGTGTTCAGGAATCTTGATCTCATTTTTTCTAAAACTTTGTTTATCGTTTTTTCTGTTAATATGGATATCGTTTAACTATTTGAACTAAAGAGAAAGAGAACTAATTTTTCAAATACGATAAGAAAATTAAAATGGCAATTGTAAACCATAGTATATATATATATATATATATATATATTATATATATATTATACTATATATATATATATATATATAATATATATATATATTATATATATATATATATATATATATATATATATATATATATATATTATTATATATATATATACATAGGTATTTATAAAAATATCTTTTACTAAAGTCTATATATAGGATTATATATTTAATTTATAAACTACTAGTATATATTATAAAATAATAATATATAGTATAGCATATATATTATATATATATATATATATATATATAGCATATATATATGTACACTTATATATAATTTAGTATATATATAGGGTATAAAACTCTGAACCCCAAGAAAAAAAAATTCCCCGTATTTGTGGGTGGTAAAGGTTTTCCTCATTGGTTCATTAAGCATTCGAATTACATTCGGCTTATTATATCTTGTCTGAAAAGATGACTTAATCGTTGGACAAAAAATTCTTTCAGATAATGTATTCTCTATCATAATAACTTTGATTATTTGTATAGTCTAACGGAATCAGTAATACCAAGGTATTCATGGGTGATAGATATATATTAGACAAAACAATCTCATTAACAGTAAATAAAATGAAAGTACAATGGCAATAATGGTCTTTCGGTAATTTAATCAGATTTTGATCTATGTTTTGTTTTTACGGGTTATGCGTGTTTTATGCGACAAACCAGAGTCCGTATGTAGGCGCTTTCATGAAGTAATTTTAGGCCTTTTTGAGGCGTAGATATGTTGCCAGTGGAGGACTGTCTTGAATTTTTATATAACTACTACTATATATATATATTAATATATAGTAGTATATTATATATATATTATAATATATATATATATATATATATATATTAATATTATATATATATATATATTATATATATAGTATATTAATATATATTATTAGTATTAGTATATTATAGTATAGCAAGAATGTAGGGATTGACGCGTTAGCCGACAAGGATGTAATTTGTTTTCAATTGTGTTTGAGAGGTCAGGTCATGAATTTAGTTTTCTCACATAAGTATTGTTTGTTTAGGTGTTAAATTCTGGTTTATGTAGAAATGTCAGCATTGGCTATCAATTGAAGAAACGAAATCCATTCTAGGTCTTGTATGTGTGGAAAACTATTCAGTTTTTTAACAAATATTGATGGGCACGAAGATTTCATTTCAAACAATTTCTTTGAAAAGCTTCGAAATTCAATATACATATATATATATTATATGATAGTTATTTTATATATATAATATATATTATTAATATTATATATTATATATTATATATATTATATATATCTACTATATATTAATTTATATTATTATATTATATATATTATATTATTTCTTTCTTTCTTTAATCTTCCTTCTATTTTCAAGCAAATGGGAGTAAGAGGTAGCGTACGAAGCATCGGAAAAGCAGTCAGTAGAAGAACAAGACATAAGTCGATAAAGAAAGCGCTCAACTTTACCGCCCCCTCAGCTAATTAATGTAGTGAGAACTCCATCGCAAGTCAGAAAAATGCCACCCTAGAACTTATGGGAAAGGCCCCCGCGACTTTGGAAGCCCCTCACTATGGTGATGGAATGTCAATGTAAGAAGGCCCAATTCAATTCGCGCACAACGACCTCACTCAACGTCTTCTCTTCAACATCCAATCCTAGTCTTTTTTCCCTAGCCTAATGAGCTAATGAAGGTCTTCACGCAGACCATAACCACGGTAACCCTTCATTGGAATATATAAGTATGTATATATATATATACTATATAGTATATTATTTTTATTTACGAGGCTATACTGATGATCATAAATGCCAGCCTAGTTTTATTTATATTATATTATATATATATATTATTATATTATATATATATTAATATTATATATATTTATATATACTATAAATATAATATACTAATTAATATTAATATAATTAATATATATATATTAAATAATATATTAATATAATACTTAATATATCTATAATATATATTAATATTATATATAATATATCCATATATTATATTATATATATATTAAATTATTATATATATATTATAATATATATATTTAATATAATAATATAATATTTAAATATAAATATATGTTATAAATATTAATATGTTAATTAAATATATATTATATATAATATTGATATATATATATTAATACTATATTATGAAGGGGTTTATAGGGTGCTGTGTATGAAGAATCCACTCCTTCATATTGCTGCATTAGTACTGAAGACTAGATGATGTTTGAAAAGAGTAGTGATCTAGTGATTGCGATGAATTGGCGTTTCGTCCGGGGGGTACTGCTTTGGATCATCGGTGGGTGTCACGCAGCCCCCTATTTCCCACCAGAAGCGCCAACATATATGATAATCCCCCATATAGAGTATAATGCACTATAATATTCCTGGTGAGAGAATTGGACAATTATAGGATATATGAGCATGGTCGCACTATAGTATGTGGGAAGGACATTAGACAAATGTCAGATGAGAGCCAGGTATGTACACACCATTAAAGCCACTGAGAAAGGATTCGATAATAATATACCACTCTGATATTAACTCTATTGAACGTTAGCAGTTGGATTTTACAACTCTTAGTCATTAGTTGAGACAGCTACATATAATATATACAGTACGGCGTTAACAGGATGAACTAGAACTAGAGAGAGTATAAGCGTAGATCACGCACCAGCAGAAGAAACTTTGAAATTGTGATGTGGCGGCTAGTAAAGAGTTCTTCGGGGCCTCCGCAGAATATTGCCCGTTGTGAAGGAGATTGTGGGTAAACCAGCAACTCCTTACACCAACGAACTTCGTCTTACCACGGGTAACAACTTTGAGAGAGAAGATGAGTATTGCAGGCTCGGTGTTTCTTTGTGCCATCATTCCAGTGGACACTTAAGTCCACTCCGGATGCGTCATACCATATGAATAGGGGTTATGGTCGTGTTGAAGAACCACCTCATTAAGCTGAAGACTAGAATGATGTTGAAGTTGAGAGTGAGCGGTTGTCGCGATATGGTTGGCGTTTATTAGTTCCCGGGGGGACTGCTTTATGGATCTACAATCGGTGTTAGGTGCAGCCCCTATCTAAACCAGATACGCCACATATATATAATATAATATATGGTTTCCACATATCCCTTGGCCTCTGGATGGGACCATCACAGCTATAACACTACCCTCATCAATCAACCGCGCATTCACTCCTGTTATACTTATACACCTCTTTCTTCTCGCCTATACCAAACTCAATTATTTCTCTCCTTAAACATTGTTTTACTGACTACATATACAACTTTTTTCTCTTCGATCTCTATCCGGTCGGTTCCTCATACATACACAACTCAGCCATTATATATCTATACAGCTATACAATAAACCCGATATCTTAATCATTCATCCTTTTACCATAATGACCAAATTCCATCTATACATAATCTTTTTCAATTTATTCCTCTCATATTACTCACTTTCTTCAACCCCCACAATCTAAACTTATCTCTAATACGTTCATTATTTATCCTCTTTATATCAATTCTTCTCAACACCTAAGCATCACCCTCATATAAGATTGTCCATTTATAATATTTTGAATACATAATATATTTTGGGACATAATGGGAAATTTTATACCTCAAATTTATGACAGGTTTATAAACATAAATATTAAACATATAATGAGTCACAGAAGATTTTACTCTTCATTTTACTAGCGGAATTCGAACACTGGAACTTCGCGTTGCTGAGTTAACAGTACTTGCGCTTTATCCACTAGAGCCATCCACGTCCCCAATAATAATAATAATCCTTCAAGCGTAGTTTTTTAAAGCACCCGGTTTTCTCATCACCATATAATTGCTTTGAGAGTTACTCAAAGGACCTGTAACTACAGCATTACATTAATATATATATATTAATTTATTTTATAATTAATATATATTAATATATATATATATATATATATATTATATATATATATATATTAATATATTATAATAATATATATATATAATATTATATATATTATATTAAGTATTACTTATAATATATATTAAGATAACTGGCGCTACGTTACTAAGGGGAGGCGGTGGGGACAGACTGCCTACTCACTACTGACTGAAGAAGTGCTTACTTCAGCTTATGAAAGTTACTACTAACCTGCGTAATATAATTTTTTTGATCCATTTCAGTACAACTGTCAGCTCTATCCGTGTGTTTGTTCTTAGTTCTATTTATTTATTTAATTTTATGTCGTTTAATAGTTGAATACTTATGTAATTTTTTAATT
>JABUQX010019131.1:22500-36997 GCA_015478945.1 Trachelipus rathkii
AGAGAGAGAGAGACGAGCCAGAGAAAGAGGAAAGAGGAGAGGTATACGATAGAGAACGAGAGAACGATTGCATGAAAGAAGATCGACCAGAGAGAGAGAAGAGAGACAGATGAGATAGAAGAGCACCATAGAGAGTAGTAGGAGATACAGAGAGAATGAGGAAGAAGAAAGTTATAAACACGGTCTTTCATACTAAGTATAATTTTCGATTTTCTTGTTATGTATACACTAAAAAGAAAATTTCAGTTGATGATATAAAGGTACTAGTTCGCCCAAATATATATACTAATTATATTATATATTAATTTGTAAATTTAAAAAGGAATTTTAAATAAAACTATATATTATATAAATAAATTTGCAGATAATATATATAGATCGTTTAATATCTATATAATGTATTAACTAATATATATATAATCGTGCTGTAAGCCCGAGTTAGTATATAACGAGTGCAAGGAGTCGCCTCTTGAATATATATAATATAATATATATTATTATATATATATATATATTATTATATAATATTAATATATACTTAATATATATATTATAATATTAATATTATTATATAAATATATAATTATAATATATTATATTAGTGTAGGTGTGTTGGTGTGTGTGTATTGTGTAGAATTATGTCGTAATTTTTTAATGTATCAACTAAAACTTCGTTCATTAAGGTCTTGAAGACATCAGTAAGTTATTTCGTTATTCATTCTCTTTCATTACCGTTTTCTTAGCTCACCTATAAAAACTTACCTCTTTAGAGTTATTGTAGATGAGCCGAAATATAATATAAATGATTATATAAAAGATCATATTAGGAGAAACAAAATCATATAGAGGGATATATGAGCTTCTTGCATCTCCGGTGTTTGCGGTGTGGGTGAGCGTCCTTCGCGCGCACATTAGTGATTGTTATAAGAAGAAGAGAGAGATTGTAGAGATGACAAGAGAGAAGTATGATCTCGAGAGAGAGAGAGACAGAGGAGAGACAGCAGACCGCCGAGAAAAGATTGAACGAGTACAGATCGAGAGAATCGGAGGAAAAAAATGGCGACGAAAAAAGTAAATTTGGGATCAAAATTAATATATTTGGAACATTTTATCCAAACTAAAATATAATGTTTTTTTTATTTATTTTTTTATTTATTTTTTTTTTTTTGAACATTGATTTTATAGTTAAATATCTCAATTTTTTTTATTATATTTATTTATTTTTTTTATTTTAATATTTTATATTTGTTATTTTTTTATAGTCTTTTTTTTTTTTTATTTTTATTTTTCATTTTACGGGCATAGAGGGAGAGTATTGACCTATTTTTGTTATAATCCATATATAGCAAAAACGATAAAAGTTAAAGTTTCTCTCAATTAGAGTGGTGATCTCTACTCTTATATACATGCACACTCACTGTGGTTAACTAACCTCTTCCGTTCTGACCATGTATCTGCCTCTAAAATTTTTCGCACACGAGTCTCGTTTGCTATCCTATTCTAGAGAAAAGCTATACACTGAGTAATTATAGCTATTCTACTCATAATCTTTCGACTACACTTTGTTAAAGAAACATTTCTATAGTGCATCCATTTTAATTTATATGGTCGTATCTTATGTTTTTTCTCCTAATTTTTCTTTTTAGTGAATAATACTTATTATGAAGATTTTTAATTTAAACAATAAATAAACCAGCTCATATTTCACTTATGTTTTGTCACTATAAATTTTTGACATAAAAATTGTAATAGAAGTAATAGACAGGGATAGTAATATGGTTTGTCACGCGCCATTATTCTACACAGCTAACTTAAAGCAACACGCACACTACTATATGCTATTTATAAACACATTTAAATAAAATAGGACTTTAACTAACGTGCTATAGAAGCATATTTAGGCGAGCATATACTTTTCAAATAAATAATCATTTGAGTAATATTTGTAAGTATTAAATATATATAATAAATTATATTATTAACAATATATACTTTATTAAAAAATTTTTAAAAATAAGATATAAAAAATAAAAAATGGTTATTAAATAATAATACTATTAATTAAAAATACATTAATATTAATAATTAATTTATAATAATAAAATAATATTTATAAATAAAAGAAATAATAGTAAAATAATATAAATATTATAATATTACTAAAGTATAATATTATTAAGATATATTTATATAATAGAAAAAAAATAAAAGTAAGTAAAAACATATTATTAAATTTAAAGTTAGTCATAGAATTTACAATAAAAAAATAACGGTTCTAATATAATATAAAAAATATTAATTAAATTAGGGTAACACCATACACAATTTAATTATATAATAATACCACTACTCACACATCACTATATATATATATTAATATATATATATATATATTATAATATAAATTATATATATTAATTAATATATATATTATAATATATATATATATATATATATATAATATATATATATATAATTATATATATATATACTATATAATATATTATTTAGTATATAATATATAATATTATATATATATTAATATTAATTAATTAATATAATATATATATACAATATATATAATATATTAATTATATATATATATATATAATATATATATATATTAAATATACTATATTATATATATATATTTATATATTATATATAATTAATATATATATATATTATATAAATATTTATTAAATAAATATTAATATATATTAGAAGAATATATAAGAGAGATAGATATATATATATAGATAGTAGATGAGAGAGAAAATAAGCATCATAATATTATATATATATAATAGTATATAAGTAAAAAATGAGTTGAGCTGGTAATGATTATACTATAGTACCATATACATGTAATATAATCTATATATATATAAATATATATTATACATATATATATATATATATTATTAAATTATAATATTATTAATAATATATTAATTAATATATTAATATATATAATATATATATATATAATTAATATAATAATATTAATATTATTATATATATATATATTATATATTAATTATATTATATATATATTATATATATATAAATATATATATAATATATATATATTAATATATATAATATGATTGATGAGTGAATGAAAGTACATTATTATTTTTTATCAAATAGTTTAAAATTAAGAGAATTCTTTTTATAAATAATTTTGTTGACTTATATTTTCTATTTTGTATTAAGTCCTGTCAAAAAAAACTAATGTAAATTAAAACAGACGATTTTTTTTCATATTATAGTTATGAATAACGTATAACATACACTATCAATTGAGTTATTTTATTATTATTTATAATATAAAAAACAAAATATAAATCAAATTGTTTTATATTTTTGTTTTTTTATTTTGTTATTTTTATTATTCTTACAATTTATATATATATTGTAAAATGTAGTTTTTAATTTTATAGTTTTATTTATTTATAATGGATTTTTAAATAGATATTTATTAAAGGCAAAAATTACTAACTGGAAACTTGTTATAAAATATATAAGTCACATGTGTACTTATAAATATAACTATAACATATATTATTAAAAATATCTTATCATAAATTATCATTTTTAAAGTAGTCACTTCTTAAATTTCAAAATTTTCTTGACAATACTCAAGGGAACATGAGGTACATATTCAAGAAGGGATGTTGTAACGCTCAAGAGTTCAACCCTCTAACGCAAATTGCGTAGCCTGCAGCATACGCAGACTTTAAAGTGAGGGAAATTGATTATTTAAAATTCGTTTGAGTTTACATAAACTTATCACAAGGGAAAATAATACAAGATGGAAAAGAAAATACGACAATTTCCACAGAAACCAGGGGTGATGTGACCAATATAGAAAGAAGGAAGCACCGCAGCGAAACAGTCTGGAGTTACTAACGATTCTAATCTCCTAGAAAAAACAAAGGTTATACTTTATTATTAACAATCACCACAAATTCGTCCCCCGCGACAACATCAGCAACTCTTGGTCTACGAGGGCGTCCGTAAAGGTGGTGTTCGCGAGACGAAAAGAATTCAAACCAAAAACGCATACCAAGACACTGATGTCTGTCATTTCTGCAGAGGTAAATCCTAAAACCTATTACAGAAAAGAAACGAGTACTATGACAAAACAATCAGTTAATTGCTTATTCGTACCCTTGTGAGCAAAGATAGAGGGAAGTGGACAGATAGTGAACTGAGAGTAAATATACTAATAGCAGTATTATAAGTCACTTATTATTTAGGCTCTTTGATCCGACCTCATGTCCAATAAAGTACCGATGAAATACAGAGCCTATATCACCCAGATATGAAGCAGATATACACTCCTACAACAAAGAGGCAGATTGAGAACTACTTGTTATATTAGCTGGATGTAACTAGATAAGATAGATAAACAAATATTACTCACAATTCATAAACATAAACTCACCAGTTTCCTTGTAGATAGTATCCAGTATCTATCTAGCAAAACTATATAATCCAGTATGTGGTGTTAAGGTTATCACAAGACATTAGTTTTGTTTATATTGACTAATAGCCTAAAGGAGTTTGTATTATCAACAGGAGAGGCGAGAGAATCGTCGAAAGGTATGGATGGAGAGAAAAGAGGTTAGGAAGGGAGATGAGGAATAGAGGAGAGAGAGATCGATATTTTAAGAGTAGAAAGTCGACACTAAATTAAGTTCTATTAAGTAATGTGATACAGAAAAATTATTAATTTTCCCTCACAATTTGATCAGTATGATATTCAGACAAGGTTAGATACGTCTATTTCTAACATGTTGAGACGACCCCATCGGAAATTCTATCCAGATCAGCGGTGGCAACAAAAGAGAATGTAGAGAAAGATGTTTATAGAAAACGAATAGCGCTTCTCAACATTATCCATCTAGAATAATTAACTGAAGTTGCTAGAGGGAGAAAATTGAAATGACTAATAAGAATTGATAGACCTTACTTGTTTAGTAGGTTATTGAGGTCACTTTTTCCTCATGGCATACTAATGAGTTGGATTTTACAGTAGATCGTTTCTAGGTATATTGAGGAGATCGTAAATAGATCAAAAGAGTATGAAATGAGTCAGCAAAGTAGGAGAAAAGTAGAGATAAAACCAAGCCCTGAGGAACACCACTATGACCAGAAAAAGAAGATGTCACCCAATCAACAACAGCCGATAATTGAGTGATTTGAAAAAAGCTAGACATAAGTAAGCAAAGAAGGAAGAAAACCAAAGGAGGGGAGCTTGGAGAATGCAGTGATCTCTTGCGCCATAAACTGCTGACACAGAGAATCATTCAAATAGGTACTTTTATGCACATCGGGGGAGGACGAAAATTTGGCTCTTTTGCTTGAATAATGTTCTAAACACAAGCTTAAACCTGGCACACAACAATGTCCTCTCCCCCGTCAGGTTGCAATTACTGAAGACTGGAAATCACTCCATAAATCAAATTGGTGTCTATTTTGAAATATGGAAAAGTATATTCACTCATCCTCTGAAGTACTGCCAGTAGAGCGGCTCCTCTGATATCTGTTGGATTAAAAATGATACAGCTCACATAAAAGTGAGCGATGGCTGCCAATATGAGCGCGGTACAGTGCATATCGGAATGAGTTTTTTCCAAATGAGCTAAGAAGTGAGAGTTGAGAAGGTTTCAAAGATCTTAGATAAAATACAGTGAGAGCTATAGGGTGATAGCTAGAAGGTATCAGGCTGGCTTCTTAGGTTGGACATGTGCGACATTGTGCGTGCTTCCAACACTAAGGGAAAGTGTTAGGTCCTGAATAGATTTAAACACATCGCTTTTTACTAGTTAATGCTAAATATGCTTTGTTAACGATGTGGGCTGTGAGGTCAGGTGGGATTAAGCTATCGGAGCATGCACACTCAAAGTCCAAACCTCAGGGAGATATTACATACGCCATATTTTTAACGGAAAATATATAACCGCATTACTGCTAACACTTTACGCACTCTCCTAACCGTTCCTAGTCATTGCCGTTCCTAGCATATGTTTGGCTAGTAATGAGCCCATGGCGAGCTCGTGGCCACCGATAAATGTAAGCACAGGCAAAAGTCATAGAACCTTGAAGGAGAAAGGGGAATGAAAGGAATATCCAGCAATCGTGATCCAGGTGAAGTTAGAGAAAAATAGGGTCGAAGAGATGCCTTCACTTTTCAGGTAGAGTAATTTAGCAAACCAGGGCTGCGGAGCCGGCAAATTTTTTCCGGCTCCTGACTCCGGCTTTTCCGGCTCCGGCTCCAAGGCATTTTAAATTACCCGGCTTCCGACTCCGGCTCCGGCTCAAGCATTTTAAATATTACCCGGCTCCGACTCGGCTCCCGGCTCCAGCATTTTTAAAATTAGTCGGCTCCGACCTCCGGCTCCGGCATTTTAAATTTTCGGGATCTCCACCCGATACTGCCGTGAGTTAACTTACTACCACTGTGAAAGCTTTGCGCGAACGCATCGATGGGTAGAAAATGAATGTCCAAGCACTGTTTTTATAACTCCTTCGCGAAACAAGAATCACGGTTTTAAATTACAACATTTACGTCAAATTGAAATCTATTAATTTCTGATATTCATAAAGGTAACTATTTTTGATTCAACGAGGAATTAATATTGAATGATATATTAAAATGATTGGAGAAATGATATCTTTATTAACTTAGAATTTAAAACTTAGAAAATATTTTAAAGAGAAAATAAGAATATTAAGAAATACAGAAAAAGAGTAAAATCAGTCACCTTTCTTCCTAAATATAATTATTATTATATATAATAATTATTATTCATATATAATATATTTGAAATACGTAATAATGAACATTAATTGACCTGTACTATGTTATCGTAATATAAATATGTTATAAATATATATATTAAATATTATATATATGATTTTGGATCTATTTTTCTTTATCTATTTATATATAATCAATCAGCTATAATAGGATCAAACAATTTAATAATTAATAGGTCCTTCTTTGCGTAATATTTAATACGATCTTCGATGAAAAATTCGAGAGAAAATCCATTACACGATATTTCAACAATAAGCTAATAATTCCTAATGAAACGAATACTGCAATATTAATAAAATAAATACTTATATTTTTAAGTCTCACATAATATATTTTATGCGAATAGCATTATTTATATTACCATGGGTTTACCAATTTAATTACCAAACATATAGAGCGTTAGTATTATTTATTTGTGGTTTAAAAACCAATAAACCCAACTTAAATCCACCATAACATCTAATGGTTTTAACCATTATACCCACCTATACTATTAATATATAATTAATATATATATATATATTAATATATATATATATATATATTTTGATTATATTAGTTTGTTTTATATTATTAACATATATATTATAAATATATAGTTGAATGTTTCTAGGTTGTGGATATTATATTATATATTATATTAATATGTATATATATATATATATAATATATATATATATATATAATTAGTATATTATATATATATAATAATATCATCTTAATTAA
The DNA here is from genome assembly GCA_015478945.1 of Trachelipus rathkii. Taxonomy (NCBI): domain Eukaryota; kingdom Metazoa; phylum Arthropoda; class Malacostraca; order Isopoda; family Trachelipodidae; genus Trachelipus; species Trachelipus rathkii. Next base: position 30,059 of record JABUQX010019131.1, read on the forward strand.
TATATTATATCTAGAAGAATTTTTACCTACCTACATATATATAATATAAAGGTTCTAAATTTAGAAAATTAATTTTTAATTATATTATATTAATTTTATATTTGTTTATATTGTACTAAAAATTTAGAGTTAAAAAATACCTGATTTTGTTTTAAAAAATCCATTATTAAACTTGATTCGAATATTATTTCTTTAATAAATATATATATATATCGATTATATATATATATATGTTGTTTAGAGCTAGTGTTGCAAAGTAGAACACAATATTATTTTTAAACTATAGTAGCTGTCTATATAACATACGATGAGTAAGCGAATGTTAAACTTATGGGCGTAAGAAGTATACGCAAAAACTATATTATTTTTGAAAGTATATATATATTTACTGATTATATATATATTAACTAATCTTATATATATATATATATTAAATAAATCTTTACTAAATATCATAAATTATACTTATATTCCTATATTTATCATAAAATATATATTAAGAAGCTATAAATATATATATATATATATATATATTTTTGTATATCTATATATTATACCACTAATTTTCTGAGTAGTATATATATATAGGGTTATAATACATCAAATAATTATAAATTATTTTCTTCCTAACTTTTAAAATAATTCTCTTTCACATGGTTACGGGGAAAGGCTGATGCCCACCATCATGTGAGATATATTAATTTACTTGGCAATAATTGTTCTAGGCAAGAAAATATAAACCATAGCATATAGAGAATCCTCCTTAACGGATTTGCCTTTCCAGATCCATTTTTATTATAGTTTTAAACCAGAAAATAAGCTCTCAACATTCACCATTTGAATTGGAGGCAAAGCTGTAATTGTGGCAAGCGGCATCTTGCAAAATTTTAGGATAGCAATTGATTGCCTCTTTAACTGATAACTTTGATTTCCTGTCGATTTTCATTTCCATCTAATGACTTATGGAATTCTACCTTTATTTTTCTAGAAGATATTTAGGTTGAATAGTCTTTTACTAGTAGTTGTTTTTTAGGTTTTCCATCGCTTTTCTGCATGCTCCTCAATTTTTTTCCCCATTATCTGGCAAATGTGACTCTTCATCTCCATCTGACAAAATTCTACAAAGAAGGATCCTGAATCTGCTGAACTATCTGACTCGGCCCTGATTTTCTGTTCGACTCTAGCGCGTTATTATGACATATTTAAGATCTTTTACGTTCGCAAAAGAACAACTCTAGCTTTAAAAATATCAGATCTTCAGTTCTGGAAAGATTCTAAACAAAGATCATGTCGACAACAATATTTTATTTTCAGTTAACATACTTTCCCTTCTTTCATGGATTTTATTTGTGATTTGCTAAATCCGTTCGTCTATAAATGAGATTTGCCTCAAGCAAGCTCAGTCCTTGTGATTTGAAATATTTTTTGTTTGTATAAGTATGGGCTGTGTCTTATATAATAATTCTTCGAGGTTGATTGGTCCCACTGACTGTCGGAGAGAGAAAATTCAGAAGTACCGGCAGCCAATAATTAAATAAAATAAACTAATTAATAATCTTTATTAGCTTGGACAGAATAGCCTTATTTTATGAACCTTAGACATTAAGTACTAAATGTACTTCCCTGACATGCTGTTCTCTTGACCTATAAGATTGGCCCACTTATTTGTAAGCTAGAATTATAATTTATAAAACTTTTACCATTAATTTTGGGGGTACATGCTGCTTTTGCTATTTGTTCTCGCTGTGTTTATTAAACTGATAGCTTTGAGTATTGTGAGACCATCATATAGTCACTTGCTACTAGTAAAGTTATAGAACTCCCACATCTCATGTGTGCAATGTTATACTATATAGTTAGTCTGGAACACAATAAGTCTTTTCAATTAAGGTTTTTATCAAGTTTACATTATCTGAAACAACTATTTGTTCGCTTCGCTGTTTGATTCAGTAAACTGATATCACATATAACTCCATAAATTTCCTATATTTCACTTGTACACTACCTCACTTAGTCCATTGTTTAATTTTTCAATTCGTACTGATCATAGTTTTGGATAGCGTTATCGTTACTAAGCTAATTACTTGTCCCTTGTTATTTCGAATTCCTTTAAGATGTCAGTAACAAATCCTTGAATATATTCGCGAAAATGTTGAAGTACAATTGTTTTTTTTTTTTACTGCTAACATTTTAGAAATAATATAGTTTTTATCTTCGTCCACATAATAATAACATTATTGCCAAACTGATTTAGCTTTGCAAATGTGTAAGTTCCATTTTAAAAGCACAGTAAGCGCCCTTATGCAATTTCTTACAGCTTATGTTTTGTTATTTTTTTCTTTCCGAAAACTATTTACAAAATTTTTTCCACAGTCTAAAGGGACTCAGTTTCTAATCATGTACTTCCTGCACAGTTGCTAATTTAAGATAATATCCCTAGCGTTTTGCATGGCATATGAACAGCGGTAAATGGGGTCACGTACTTTATTGACTCTGAATACCGTCACGTTTTGTTCCCCACCACCGGTTTTTCGATTTAAAACATAGATATCATGTGGAGCGCATTAAGTGCGCAACGGAAGATAATTGCTGTTTGTGTAGACTAAGTGAGGCCGAAATTAAATGTTACTTCTGATTACCTTTAAGCTTTTACCGTTTCTATTTTAACAATTGCAGCAAATGTCTGGATGATAGCGTTTTACATTAATTTAAAGGATCCAATAGATGAATTGTGACCCCATGAGTAATGGTAATTAGGTAGACTTTTTGTGCATGATCGAACTGACTGTTTTCCATCAATAACTGTGTTAACTATTCCATATTGACAAATTGAATATTTTTAGTTATCAGAGTGAGTAATATATTCAAATCATGAGGTGTTTCGATTTTGGTTTTAGTTGACATGATTTTTTCTAAGGATACTAAACTTAATTAATTAACGTTATTGCCTTATAGGAATATGTCCGAAGCCGGCTTTTTTGTATTATGTGAAATAATAATATATACATAGAATTCAAATTCTCTGGAAAAAAGAGAATGATATTTATATACTATATACAAGTATGATATATATGTCAGGATTATGACGGATATATTACGGATAATATAGCTGAGGTATTATTATATAGATTTAGTTTTATTACTATATATATATACACTTATATGTAAAAATTATTAAATAATTATAATAATAAAATTATATTAAATTAATTATTAATTATATATATATAATATATAATATATAAATTATTATATATATATATATATATAATTAAATATTAATTATATATAAATAATTATATATTAATATATCAATTACTATAATAAAAATTAATAATTTATTTTAATTTTATTGTAATTTTGCCGATGAGACCGGAATCAAGCCCTTATTTTTATTTTAGTCAGGTTATCCGACACTCCGGCTCCGGCTCCAGGTCCCCCTAAAATTTCCCTCACCTGCTCCTGGCTTCCGGCTCACAGATCCCCCAAAAATTTTCGCTCTACCGGCTACCGCTTAACTCGAGGGCTCCTCTAGTCCCATCAAAAAGTATTTTCAGCACTCTAGTTCATATACTCCGCTTCGGCTCATACCCCTACCAAACTTGCGGCTTATATTTACAGTTGTCGCTCGGCTACCCCGGCTCCAGCTCCGGCCCGGCAGCCCTGTTTAGCAACAGAACATTAGAGCGCAAATAAGAGGAGGAAAGGCGGATTACAGAAGTTTGTTAGAGATGTTTTTGGCAAGAGATCAAAAAGGATTTGTCAGTAGAGAACCAAGGAGGTTAGCGCACTTTCGTTAATGAAAGCCCGCTTTGCCCGTCGAAGAGTAATCCCTGCAACGATTTTAGCTTGAATTGAAACATTTTTATGCGGCTGATAGGAGAACGAGATTTCCACTCCTGATACGCACGGTCTCTAGCCTGAATGATTGCCAGAGAACAAGTACGATCGAACATGGATTATGAGGAGAAAAAGGTTTGGTCGAAGAAGGAATGAACCTATTTATTTCCCATCAACGATACAATCCCACTTTATCGCCAGAAAGTCCGAAGCTCACCAGAGTGCAAAGCAGCCATTCCAATTATAGTTTAGCGTAGAGAAGCGACGCAAATCAACGGCCCGATCAAAGGCCATATAAAGAACCAATAGGTCCAAGAATGGAGCGTTGAGAGAAAGTGTTAAAATTGTGGTCAATTTACAATAGGAGCGAAGTGGTGGTTTAAATAGAGAGAAGGACTAGTGGTGAAAACATAGGCAAGTGTGTTCAAAATTGGTTGGGACGATCCCGGAATGTGTGTAGGTTTTTAATTAGTGCTCAGGCGTTGAGCAATGTCTGATGTTCGGCAGCCTCCCCACCCTACAATCATAAGAGGACCCCAACATTTAGTGTTCGTGTACATTGAAATCCCCTAAATAGAGGACCTCAGTATTTGAATAAGAAGAAGCACAAGATTAGTAGTAGAAGGAAGAAAAGTTTTAAGCCACAGAACATCGAAATTAGGAGATTGAGATCCTCGAGATGTGTTTACAGGGTATTAATGTTGCATAGGCACACATTCCCCATCTTCAGACACGGAAATATGAAATAAGTATAATTGGATTACATTCAAATCGAGTTAAAAGGCATGAATCTTAGCCATTGCAGTCTCAGACAAAGAAAAAAGTTAGGGTTTAGAGTTAAGAGAGTTGGTATTCCCCACGGAAGCAGAGTTAGAGTGTAAGGCACGGAACTGATGTTGATAAAGTCAATAGAAAGCCCGCGCCTACGCAAATCTGCCACATCAACAACCACAACAAAACTCAAAACAAAAGACAAAAACAGTCAACAAACAAAAAAGCGAAATCGACGATAAAAATTGTTCATACACTAAAACCTAAATTAAGTTTGTGTAAAAATTAATTAAAATAAATTTTGTACAATGTAAAAATAAAACTTAAACTTATGTAACTTTTCCCCACTCGAATAGGCAGTATTCAGCTTTGATATAAATCTAACAACTACAAAAACTTGAAGAAAATAACAAAAAATTAAACTATGAACTTATCATTTATTAATTAAAACACTACCATAGCAGCAACTTTACTGAACGAACTAATGGTTACTAGTGTATGATTAATAAATTTAATTAAAACAGGCAAGTGCACACACACACTTTCACTAACCAGCACTACATAATAATAACATAAATATAAGATAAACATTCAACGGAAGCACCTTCACCACAACCCTACAACTAGCCAACACAGATTAAAACATATACCGATATTATATATATATAAGTCTATACATATATATATCATATATATCTATATCTATATATAATGATATATTATATATACTATATATATATATATATAACTATATTAATTATATATATATATATGATATACTATAATTTCCATAGTAATAGATATCTTATCATATCTAATCTATATATGTTATATATATTATATATATATATATATATATATATATATATATAATATATATTAATACTAATATATTATATATATATATTGGTTTAGCAACTTTCAATAATCGAAATATATGTAGGCTAATGAGAGGGAGGGACAGGATTGCCTTGTAGATGTTTCTTAGACAATCGAAATTCCTTCTACATAAAATAGATATTGCCAAATGGAAGCTAAACCGATTTCAGAGCTTCTTCACGCTTAAAAATGATTCGGTTGCAACAATTTAAGAACAAATAAGTATAGAAAATATAATGTCAAATTGGCTACAAATATAACCTCACCATGATCGGACCCTTACTACAAAAATAGGACAAAAAATAACTATATAGTTTATTGAAACAATTTAACAGACTTCATAATAATAATAATATAATTACATAAAAAATAATAATAATAATAATAATAAATAATATAATAATAATAATAAAATAATAATAATAATATAATAATAATAATAATAATAATAATAATAATAATAATAATAATAATAATAATAATAATAATATTAGAAGAAGAAGAAAGAAGAAGAAGAAGAAGATCAGAAAGAAGAAGAAGAAAGAAGAAGAAGAAGAAAAGAAGAAGAAGAAGAAGAAGAAGAAGAAGAAGAAAGAAGAAGAGAAGACAGAAGAAGAAAAGAAGGTCATCAACATTAGAGAAAAAAATTGACCGTACTGGAATAGACAGTACGCTGCCATTGAACCAAGAGCAAATAATAATCGCTTGTAACCTGGCCCTGTGTATAGCCTTCTTTCAGATAAAGTGGCGTGGATAGAAAAGAAACCACTCGAACTCATGGATCTGTTTGACAGAAAAGCACTTAATAAAGAGAGGGAAAACGTCCTTTGAAAACCGAGCGATGTGGGAAGTTTAATGGAGAACCCATGTTCTACCCACGTTATGTCAATAGACTTTTTCAAGTCAACACCTCATTTGCAAACTACGTCAACGATATCTTAGTGGGCACGAGCCCCATATTCAAGGAGGGGGTGTTTGCAACATTGTCACCTCAAATATATCTCATGGCAACTAAAACACAACAGAGCGACGGCAGTATGAGCCAGACGCAGGCTTAAAGTGAGAGGAAGATTAAATTCAGCCGGAAACGACAGGAGATGGAAGAATTCCCTCTGAACATAAGCGTGGCAGGAAAGAAGGAAGTGCACCGCAGCGCGAACAAGCCTGAGGTATGCCAATACAACCAACAAACCATACGAAGACACCGCCGGCTCCTCCATCTTCCTTGTGCTACGAGGCCTCGTAAAACCAGGGGTGGTGGTAAACCGCTGAGTGATAAGCTCCTCCGATACCCTTGCCGCGCTGTACTTTAGAAAAGAAGATAAGCACCATCATCGCGCCGTAAAGGAATAGAGGGTCAAGTTGAACGTGGATCAGTGCACGAACAGGTTTATAGTCCTTTTTGGCCTTTGGCCTCGACCCTATCCAAAGCCGGATGAAACCAGAGCC
>JABUQX010019132.1:10000-12500 GCA_015478945.1 Trachelipus rathkii
CAACTGATCTGAAATTTGATTTTCCAATTGAAATCAACACGCTTCATTCGACAATTAAATTGCCCGGACAACTGTTCAAGTAATTCGAGTATGGCGTCTGATCGTCAACAATTGTCGAAGAGTTTGTAAAATAAGTAAAAATAAATAATAGAAATTTGTAATGATGGAAATAGAACAAGGTTCTTAATATTAGTTTTAATTATTCTATGAAACTAATATATATATATATATATATATATATATATATATATATATATATATATGTATATACTATATATATATATATATATATATATATATATATATATATATATATATATTTTTTTCGAAATTGTTTCAATAGCATGAAATGAATAAAATCCATTGTTGTGTCAGTACTTTGGTACTTTGCATATCTTGTTGGTAATTTTACTGGCATTTAACTGGTTGTTATACCCAAGGCACTAATTAAAGGACCCCAAGACCTACATTAAATCTGTCAATTTCCAACTATTACTACTAATACTGCTACTACCAATTATAACTATCCTTCTTTTAAGAAATAAGATAAAAACTGACAAAACTTATATATATATATATATATATATATATATATATATATATATATATATATATATATATATATATATATATATATATATATATATATATATATATATTGAAACGAATAGAGCGATGCGTATTTTCCTGTTAAGAGAGAATGGGAGAGATGAAGACAAAGAGACAAAGAGAGACAATCAATGATACAATACATACTTTCGCGACATTCGTATCCCCACATATACTAATAAACATAAAAAAGAAAATGTAACACTAATAATATATAATAATAAATAATAACTAATAATAACAATGGCTCACATTCTTTACCTTATTATATGTCCTAATTTCTGGTACCTTTTAATCCTGTTCCCTGTTTTCATTTCTGATTCCCTTCAGTTGCCCCCGTCTCCACCTTCCAACAATCCCCTTCTTCCTTTTTTCTTACGCGTAATCAAGAGATTCGATCCACACAAACGAAGCCACCACTGAAACGAATAGAGCGATGTGTTTCCTGTTAAGAGAGAATGGGAGAGATGAAGACAAAGAGACAAAGAGACAATCAATGACAATTCTTTTTAATATAAATATATTTCCTGTTTATTAATTGGGTTTTGGTACACCTGTTTTTCTTGGGTTGGTAATTCGTAAATTTGCAGTTGGTACACCTTTTTTATTTAAGTTGGTAAACCTGTTTTGTATTCGTACTGTTTAACTCAACTTATTACCTGCTGTTCGTAAATCCAAACAAATGCATTTAAATTGACCGAAAAGAGTTAAGAAAACAAACGAACATATTTTCTAAATGTAATTCACAATAGATAATTTTCCATTCCTGTTAAATATCTGTGTTTTTATTTATACATAAATTCCTAGCTAATTTGTACAACCTAACGCTATTTGGTAAATACAACCCTAGCTACCTAAACTAAATATTCATTAAATAATAATTTATAAACTTTGTCACAATCGGTATTCCTTTATCCTCGTCACGTGATTGTTCTACTCTGAGGTGCCACCGATCACTACCTTTTCAATCCCTTGCCAAATAATGTCTGCTGGGAGAAAAAGAACAGCATTAAAACTTAATGCACCTAAATTGTTAGTTATCAAATAAATAGTTATTTAAACTGTCAACTTTTAAACACTGGTTAACCTTTTTCTTTATTTTTAAAAGTCACAAAAACTCGATAATTAAATGTTTGCCACGTATCACTTATTAAACGAACTGTTATTCCTGAACCATAATTTAACTTTAACTGTTACTCCAGCAATGATGTTAACCTTGACATATAAGAACAACTAGGTACTTACGAGTTAAAACTGCCTTAGAAACCTTATCCAATACCTGGGACGATAGTTACTTGATCCTTATTTATGCCGAGTTCAAGCATCATTTCGGCCTTTTTACACAAGTGAGGAAGATACCCGTGTTATGTTCTGCTTACTCACCGAACCTTCCGACTGTTGAATTCCTGTTAATATCTCCTGTTTATTCTGTTTAAATAGTCTGAGGTCCAGAGGTTTGCCATCCTAACTCAAGTTTATCCCGAACTAAGTGCATTGCAAGGCTAGATTTGCCTATCTCAACCTGGGTTTGTCCCATGACTAAGTTTGTCCCATATCCAAGTTTGTCCCATGCCAGGTTTCAAGCTAGGTCCCACACTAGGTCTGTCCCATGCCAGGTCCCACACTAGGTCCCTATAAACAATAAGTTTATCATTAATAATTCTTATACCAATTTATTTAACATACTAATAAACAATAATTTATAATTTAACTTTGCTTACCGTAACTCTACGGGCCTCTTCTTTTTGTACCTGTTGTTACTCCTATGTTCTCAATCCGAGTTGTCCCATCCTTTCTGAGATCTATTGACGATCTGATTTTATCGTGTCAAATTTTAAAGCTTTTTACCTTAGACCAATCTTTAGTTGGTTTCCTTTTTCTAACAATATAT
>JABUQX010019132.1:17500-18773 GCA_015478945.1 Trachelipus rathkii
CAGTAGTTAGTATATATATATATATATATATATATATATATATAAGTAATATATATATATATATATATCAGGTGCTACCCAAAAGCTCGAGTCATTTGAACAGCCAGCGCGTACCAAAATGTAGTTCACCGTTCTTCCGCTAGATATGGCAAGCAATATGTTGTGAATCATTGTGCCAACAGTCATGCAGCTGAAGTGATGCGTTATCTTGTTCGGTGCTATTTGAAGAATTGGTTTCATTGATTAGGCTTTTTCATTTCAGATAAAATCTGAGCTTCTCTCTCTCTCTCTCTCTCTCTCTCTCTTCTCTATATATATATCTCCATATATATATATAAGTATATAAGGCAGATACAGTATATATATGCAGTATATATATATTATTATGTATATATATATATATATATCAATAATAAATTTAGAACTGCTAACATACGCTCACAGTTCGTAAAATGGTAAGAACAATTAAACTCCCTTATTGGGTTTCCTTGAAATCTGCACCTCGCAGTTAGTACGCAAGCAATGTGTGTTACTACTCAGGGACCAACGAGAGGCTGTGCTGAAACCTACCATTTTCTGAAAGATTACTATCTTCCGAGAAGAATAGGGCAAGTCAATCTTGACAGTGACCTCTGCAGATCTCCCCTGCCCCCACTCGGGTCATAATTAATATTTTCTGGTCGGATATTTAGTAAATAAATTTAGAACTGCTAATGATGGCGCTCCACAGTCTGCAAAATTGCAAGAACAATTAAACTCCCTTAATTGGGTTTTCGAACCCGCACCCTCGCAGTTAGTATGCCAAGCGTGTTACCACTAGACCAACGAGAGGCTAAAAGGAAACCTACCATTTTTCTCTGAAAGATTACTATCTTCCCAGAAGAATAAGGCAAGTCAATCTTGACAGTGACCTCTGGCAGATCTCCCCGCCCCCACTCGGGTCAAGAGTTACATATATATATATATATATATATATATATATATATGGCGTTATATATAGTATATAGAGAGCAGAGAGATATGTTATATATATATATATATATATATATATATATATATATTTATAGGGTATATATATATAATAGTATATATATTTATATATAAAGATATATATATATATATATATATATATATATATATATATATATATATATATATATATATATATATATATTATATATATACATATATACATGAAGGGCGCACGAAAATATAAAAAGTATTTCACGATAAATTTAAAACGGTTCAAACGAACTGGAATCGAAGTACAATG
>JABUQX010019133.1:0-25000 GCA_015478945.1 Trachelipus rathkii
GAGAGCTTTCGCCTACAGTCCTCTGACCAATCATATATATATATAATATATATCAGTATATATATAAATATACTATATATCATAATATACCTATACTATATATAATATATAAAATCTAATATATATAATACAAATATAATATATTATATATTTATATATATAACTATAATTATATATATATATATATAAGAGAAAAGATACGGAGTCGATTTTCAAAAACCCGACCAATGCGGCCGATAGTTGAGGGTAGTTGTGGACGATGCGAAATGTTAATTTACTCTGGATGATTTTAAGCTAATCAGATGGGGGGCCACATGCTAATTTCTAATACAACATTTTCTTAAATAAGCCAATATTATATCAATTAGTTATATTACATTAAGATATTATTTTGGAATAATATCATTCACTATATCAATAATTATCATACTGTCTTCTATCCCTTGGGTTACTTCATATTAATTGAAATGCTACTAAAGAATATTTTTACAGTTAAATATAGTAAAGGTTTGCAATTAGAATTAAATTGTCTTTACAATTATCATTTTAAGAAATTTTAATTATTCATAATGCGTTACTTTGACCACTAGCTATATTATATATCATTATATGAGCAAATAATGTGCCTTGGAACTGTGAACGAAGCTTACGCATCTTCCTAATTCACTAAATTTAAGTAGCAAGTAAGATGTATGACGATTCTCAAAGCCATACACATGAGAAGCTTCTGTCACCAGTTTCATACACTTTTCAAAACTTTGAGAATGAGATAGAAAATGTTGAAGATTTGGCCTAAAGTTGATATCCAAATAAGTTTGTATTTCTTCATTAGATAAATGTTTTGTGCTAGGTGGTTCTGCAACCTCAAGGGACGTGACGTCTATTATTTCATAACATTGATCTACATTCTAGCTTACATTAGGAATTGTTTTCACAAGTTTCAACTTTTTGATCGCCTTTCCTCCTGCAAATAAAAGAGTAGCAATCTGTCATTTATTTATATAAAAGTACATATCGGTAAGCAGGGTTGTGGAGTCGGTTCAAAAATGTTATGTCTTAATTACAGTTATGTACAACAAAAGATTTAAATATTACCCGTTTCTGCAAGTGATTATTGTTTGAAATCAGAGACTTTTGATTACTGGGTCATCATCTTTCACCATGGCATACAGGGAATTCTCCGGAAGAAGACAAAAGGCGTTGCCTTGGATTGTTCAGGTTGCCAGATTTTATTTCCTCCTCATAATTATTCGACCATAAAAAGAATGTCATCCACGTTTGTTCTTGGGGGGGTGTTTTAGTTACATTCGTTTTTGAATAGGATCAGATTCAAAGTTAGAAGTTGGAAAACTTATTAACGGTTCTTTGATTTCTAGCTCTCTATGTATATATCTATTGAGTGCGACAAGACGTTAGCTATGTTAAAGCTGGAAGATTTTGTTTCCATCTCATAGTTACGTATAGTTACAGTTACACAGTTACATTGTTACATAAAAGAGTGCCATGGAGTATGGAGTACTGCTCTCACATCTTGAAATAGTTAGCTCTGTTCAGGCTGGAAGAGTTTGTTTCCAACCTCATAGTTACCTAACTATAAAAAGATATCATCCAATTTTGTATGGAGTACTATGGAGTAATCCTCTCCCATCTTGAGAGAGTTAGCTCTGTTCAGGCTAGAAGATTTTGTTTCCACTTCATAGTTAACTAACACTAAAAGGGTCTCATCCAGTTTTGTGTGGAGTTCTGATCTCACATCTTGAAATATTTAGCTTTGTTTAGGCTGGAAGATTTTGTTTCTACCTCTTAATTACCCAACTATAAAAGAGTATCATCCACCTTTGTGTGGAGTACTATGGAGTACTGCTCTCACATCCTGAGATAGTTAGCTTTGTTCAGGCTGGAAGGTTTGGTTTCCACTTCATAGTTAACTAACTATAAAAGGATCTCATCCAATTTTGTATGGATTACTGGGACTAATCCTCAGATTTATTGGGCTTTGTGATAATATATATATATATATTATATTATAGTAATATATATATATAATAAAATAATATACTATATATATATATATATCATAATATATTATAGTATAATTATATATATATATACTATATATATATATAATAATATATAATATATATAATAGATATATATAGAGTATATATATCATAGTGTGTCGTGTTGTGTGTGTCGTGGTGACGTAACAGGAAGTTACTTTAACGGAAGTTAAGGAATCAAAACAATACTAAAATATTGGAACAAAAAAGAAATGAAAAAGTTATATTTTTTTATATATATAAATCCATTAAAGGTGTCTTTATTAAGATTATTTTGATGTTAAAGAAATTATACATTTGATATAAGTTACTAGTTACTTTTCTATTTTTCAAAATTCTATTCATCCTCCTAATTCTCTTTAACTTTGAATAAATATACTTATCATTCTATTTTTTCTTTACAATTGCCTCTTAATTATTTAATATTAGTTAAGTAATCTTACAAAATATTTTTTATTAAATTCTATTATTCCTGTTGTCGCCGAAATCAGTGTGGTTCAAGAAACTTGTTTTTTTTTACCAAGTCAGTCGCAACAGTCCAGGGCCAGCCGGATTTTTTTAAAAGTTTTCTTAAACTATGTAAAATCTTCCTACTTCCTAATATAATTTTAAATTCACAAATAAAGTTTAACTTTATTGGGTAATATATTACTTAATTGTCTTTTTTTAAAGATATTACGGAGCACCTCCATGCTCGTTTCGTAGTATAACATTCTTACTCACACATACTGTGGGTGAGAAATAATCTGACTTTGCATCTATTGCTGATATTTCAGACTTTAGCATATATATATAATAATATATAAATACTATAATATATATATATATAATATATATATATATATATATAATAGTATATATATACATAATATATATATATAATAAATTCAATTTAGTATATATATAACGCTATATATATAATGAGACATTTCCCATTAATATTTACTATTTGGTGAGACCGAAACTAGTGAGCTGCTTCCAACGCCCTATCTGTTATACATACAAATACATATACATGAGTTCGTGTACAATGGTGTGTATTTCAAAGCAATTTTGTATACATATAAATAAGTATACTTACAAATCCCCTATATGCAACTTCTACAATAAAACATTTTAAAAAATACGAGTTCATTTCTACTAAAAATGATCCTAAAAATATTTAAACTGTACTAACCCCCAAACAAAATCGTTCCCCCATCATTCCCCATCAAAATAAATATAACATACAATGTATGCAGTAGTATGTATTTGCCTGCTTTGACACGCATTCCACCGCCATTATGTCATATCATATTCGTCAGTAAATAATTGATAAGGAGAGTCTTGTTCTTTCTTCATTGCTCAGCAGGACCACAGGACCCCAAGTTTTTAAAATGATACATTTAGTTCGGAATCTGAACGCCTCCATTTAGTGCATTAAATAATTTTCCCTGTATTTTCTTTCATATATACAGACGTTGATTCGGAATACTCTAACAAGATGCTCGGATGCTATATATTTACAATAAGGACAATATAGTAACCAGCTATATTATTACCATATACATATATAATAATACCTATATATACTATATATATATATATATATATATATATATATATATAATATATATAAATATATTATATATTATATATGAAGATATAATATATATATAAATATATACTTATACTGTGATATATGTGTATATATTGTGTATGTGTATATGTTTATATATCACGGATATATATATATATATAATATATATATATATATATATATACTATATATAATATATATATATAATATATCATAATAATATATATATATAGTATATATATATACTATATATATATATATATATATATATATATATATATATATATATATATATATATATATATATATATATATATTATATATATATATATTTATCTATTTTTATAATATATATATGTTCACATAATAAATATATTACTATATATAACTAGATATATATAAATATATATATATATATATATATATTATATATAATCTAAATCTCTTTAAACTATTCTGACTCAACTCACTTTTTATTTCATATTCAGTTGGTTGTTTATCCTACAATATATAACCTCCAACACATTGTATCATGCTTAATTCTGAAGCAGATATATTTTCATTGTTGGGTGGTGATTGTTAAGGAGTTAAAGATACTTTGCTTTAACCTCTGAATAAGCGATTTATTGCTTTAGGTTTAGGTTGAGTTACGCCTAGTGTGTTTTCTTTATACTCCTCACCTCCCCCCTCCCGAAAAATAACAGTAACAAAATAAATTTTTAAACTATGAATGTTTAACAGAATTTTTATTTTAGGAAAGTAGTTTCGAAACAAATGGAGTAATTTAAGATATTTGTTGGGTAATCATTTGTTATCCGTTGGGTAGTCATTGGCTATATATATTTGGGAAATATTTGAAAACTTGAAAATATTTTATCCACTAATTAATATTCTTACACAATTGGTTTTTAAATATATTAATTTAGACATCACATAAAAAAAAAAATTATCCCCTATAAAATAGACTATTATATTAATAATATATAATTTCATTAAGATCCCAATCTTTCTTGCTAATTTTTATGATTTAATATTATATAATAAATTTGATAATTTTTATTATATATTTATTAGAAATAACACCATCAGGAATGTACCAACTGCCCTTATATATATATATATATATATATATATATATAATAGTATATTATATATATATATATATATATAATACCTTATAATATATAATATATATATATATATACTCTATATAATATATATATATATCATATAATCATATATAATATATATTACATTTCACCGGTATATATATATAAATATATATATATATAATATATAATATATATATAATATATAATATATAATATATATACAGATATATATACTTACCAGTGAATAATATATATATTATAATATATCATATATACATATAAATTATATATATATATTATTATATTATATACTATATATATATAAAATATATATATATATATAATTAACATATACAATATTACAGATTTACCGATAATATATATATATAATAATATATTATAATATATATATATATATATATATATATATATATATATATATTAATATTATATATATATAATATAATATATATATATATATTAATATAAAATATATTATACCAGGTATAAATATATATATATATATATATATATAATAATATATATATATATATTATATATATATATACATAATATATAATAAATATACTATATATAAGGGCTTAAATATTAATATCAATAAAACTGCAAGAATATATTTAAAAATATCTACATGGTCTTCATATGATGTTTGCTGAACGTGAGCTTTCGATCCTTTTTTATCTGGATCCTCTTCGGACGTTGTCATTTGAAAGTCTAAATATAAAATTTAAAGAAAATTTTTTAAATTTATGTAATATTGTTTAAAATGAGAAGTAGTTTAGATTTAAGGTAAAATTTGATTTTATGTTTTTGAAAAACATTTAAAGGTATGGTGGAAAGAATGTTGTTTAATGTGGGATTGAACGTATATTCTCCTTTTGTATGTTAAAATTAGGAAGATTTTTATGCATAGTGATTGTCTCGATGAGTTGCGTTTCCTTATGGCGTTTGGTGGGGTCGAGTACCCGTAGGATGGGGCGCATATCTTTGATGTTGAAGTTATGATAGATAAAATCATCGATTGTGTAAGAGCGGCAGAGTTGCGTGGCAAAGGTCAGATAAAACTTAAAACTTTACCCTCAACATTAAGAATAACCTCCCTCTAACACCTCCGTCTCTAAAAAGAATCTTCCAAACCACCCCCATATTACAAAATAACATTCTCACAATGCATAGTACAAAATCCATGCTATATAAATTCAACCTTACCATTACATAGCGAAACAAGACTTCAAAAGAAGGAATTATCAACATAAACTCCGCTCTTTACCACACATAGTCCAAACTCAATCCCACAAACAATCAAACATCACAAGATATGCGCCCCATCCTTACAGGTGCTCAGATCCCACCACACGCCAAACTCATGGAATTAACATGCACTAAAAAATTCTTCCCTGAATTTAACAATGACAAAAAGGAAGATATACATCTTGAATCCCACACTTAAAATACATTCTTTTCCAGCCACACCTTTTCTTCAAAAAATAAAACAAAATTTACATAAATCTTAACTACTTCTCATTTTCCCAATATACATAAATTTACAAAATTCATTAAATTTTATTTAGTCTTTCAAATGACAACGTACCGAAGAGGATTCAGATTAAAATAAGGATCGGAAAGCGCTCACGATTTACACCAAACGATCATATGAAGACCAGTAACATACTTTTTTAAAATAATTCTTTGACAAGTTTATATGATTTAATTTTAACAGGGCCTGTATACTATAGTACTTAAAAAAACTCGGCGAAAAAATTGCTCTGATTATAGTAGAAGCGGTATATATTATATCGACTATATATACCCTATACTACATTATATATCATATATTCATATATAATATAATATAAATATATATATAATACTAGATTATAACTTATAATATATTATATATACATTATTATTATTATAATTATATATATATATAATATATATAATTAATAACTTATATAATAGTATATAATATATATATAATAGTATATATATATATATACTATATTATATATATAATATATTATATAT
This sequence comes from Trachelipus rathkii, assembly GCA_015478945.1. Lineage (NCBI taxonomy): Eukaryota > Metazoa > Arthropoda > Malacostraca > Isopoda > Trachelipodidae > Trachelipus > Trachelipus rathkii. The sequence goes on from JABUQX010019133.1 coordinate 6,801, forward strand.
ATATATATAAATTTAAATATTTAACTATATATATAGTATATACTTACATTATATAATAATAATATAAATATATCTATATTAAACTAATATTAATACTACATTGGAAATTCTTCAATAATTTATTATATAATCATATTAAACTCACCATCCCTATATATAATAGTATCAAACTATATATATATCATAGGATACTATATATATATCATAATATATATTATATATATTTATCTATCACTCATATTATATAATACGAATCCAACAAATTGACGATTTTTCCAACGTCCTTAAATCCTTTCGCGGATACAATTTCACAACTTTGTAATTTCTATTCCCAAATCCTCCCACTGTATAAAAATTACATTAAACTTTAATGTGCCTACATATATAACCTATCCACTCATCCTTATGACGCTCTCTCAGAAAACAAGGTTTATATTTCTTACACAAAAATACTAATTGTAAAAATGAAGCTAACGAACACGACAGTTGAAACACAATTATCTTCTCTATGATTAATACTTATTAATTATTATTAATTCAATTTTCTCATATTCATTCATTAATTATTATTATTAGCATTATCTATCTTATATATATAATTCATCTATTTCATCTCACTTTATTCATTCTATTCTCTCTTTTCATCTATTTTAATTATTATTATTATTATTATAGTTAATTGTTATTTGTTTATTTGTATCATTTATCGATTATCACGTATACTATTATAGCACATCTTACTTTTATTTTATCTAAAATTACTATCATCTAAATCAATTATAGCTTCATTATATCTAATTTAATTAACTGTGGGTTATTAATTCTCATTCATTTGGTAATTGTCATTGATCGTCTAATTAACATAGTTTATTATTATTATCATTATGACTTATTATTATTATATTCATTCATTATTATTGAGAATTGTCTTTTTACAATTACTGTGATTGTTAAATTTATATTGATATTAATTGCATTTAATTAAAATTTAACTTTCACTTCCCCCCATTATATTATATTATTAATCTATATTATTATTATATATTATTATTAATTATTATTTACTTTTTATTATCATTATAAATGATCATCATTAATGCATTATTCCAGGCAGTTGTACTGTTAAGCATCATTTTTCTTATATAGTAGTAATGTCCTCCAATTATCATTGTATTTCCACTCTATAACGATATGTGAATATTTCTAATCCATAATATTATGAGACCATTCCTTATGAAAAAATTAAATTATCAAATGCGCATTAAGGAATTTACCTTTCGTTTATTTTTATTGATATCCTGCAATTAATCTCAGAATTTCTCCTATCAAATCTCCTTCTACTTTAGTTAAACGTTTTGTATTAAATAATGCGTAAATAAGTCTTCAGAATCACATCTGTATCCCACTCGGCGTTGATTCATATTTTTACAACCTCTTAGTCTGGTCACCTCGCTATGTGTAGCCGGTGCTGTGAAGCCTGCAATCACTAGTCTCACACCGTTGACAACGTTACCTCTAATATAGTATGTCATACTAACTGACAACTCATGCTATACAAATCCTCAATTAATATCACCTATAGTTGTACCCCATAAGTATTACTTAAATACTAATGTACGAAAAAGTAAGATATTACTATATCAGATGTAAATCTGATCACATGAACTGACATGCGCTTACATAATTTGCCAATTTTATGACTAATTATTAGAGTATACTATCTTATTTGTATCGCTATTCACTGATGTAAGTGTAAGTATAGTCAAAGTAGCTCGTACAGTCGTATAGTGCATACTACTATAATATCCTGTATATCTTAGCTATACTCCCTACCTCAATCTTTAGTATGATTCACGTTTGAGTCATTTGACTTCTGTATTATCCTATACAATTTTAATCACTTTCATGCTTCAGAATGTTGTAAGAGCCAAAAAACAGCCGTGCATTATCTGTGATATCTATATAATGTCGTCGAATCTCCTTAAAAAACCACGCTGCCACCAAAGACTAGAGCAGCCCATATTTCTGGCGACGCTCGACTACCGCCTTTCCGAGCTGAATCCAGTACTGCGATATAGTCTTCATGCCCAAATAGATTAATGGTTACTATCGCTTAAACCAGCCTGCCTTTCGATATCACTATATTATAATGATATAACTATATAAAGATAACCTAAGTCGACCTTCTAAATATATTCAATATAATATAATATATTATACTATAAATAATACTACCTCACTACTTTACATAATTATACTATATATATATACCCTATAATATAATATTATATATATATATAATATGTATTAGGGACATCAGAACTTATATAATACTACTCATACATGTACCGAACTCAAGGTATCCGGCCGGTAACCGTCAATTTATTTGTAAGTTACCATAGGTTCCGTAGTATCCGATGAACTTTTTACTACTTATTCTTCACAAAACATGTACACAACACCTAGATCCTCCTTATACACTATAACAATCATTACTCAATAGACTGAAGAGTCTACATTTGTATTCTGACTCACTATATTCCGTATTTATCGATATGTTCATAGAACAATATAATAATGCAAACAAATTTAGATTATAATAGGCAACAACAAACAAACACTTCAACCATGTATATAACATGACCTCTGACTCTAAATACATTCGAATCACTTTAAATAATATAGAAAACCAATACTTTTTACACTAAGTAGAATTTTTACATTCATCTCAGCCTCACTGAATACTCACTAGTTGTAGGCGGATTTACTTATTGATCTTTTATCGACGATATTTTTTATGATTCTTATTTTTTTTAATATTCTCTCTTTCTTCATCAAAAAACTTTATTATCACTTTTTATTTTTATTAAATGAATATCCTTGATAATCATATAAATAACATTAGATTAATAATAAGTAATTTAGTATAATATTATATATTATAGTAGTAATTAAGTTATTTAAATACTTATATATAAAGAATTATTTAATAAATAGAATAAGATCTCCTATTACCCACTAGAAATAATATATAATAATAATATATATAAAAGTAATATATAATATATTACCATATCAGCTCATAACTATATATATAACTATATATACTATATATATATTATATATATATATATAACTAGTATAATATATCAATATTGATAAATATCATATCATATAGTATGTATATATATACTTTGCATTTAGTTATAATATATATATATAATAATATATAATATATATACAATAATAATAAGTATTTATTTATTCTATATACTGTATATAATATCTGAGTTCCACAATTTTATTTATTAACTTTAATAAATAATGACTTGAACATATGATGAATTTACTTATAGCTAGATGAATAAATACTATCATTTAACTTAGATGATCAACTAGCTAAGAGCTATAAATTCAATTTATAATTTCTTTGATCAATAACACTAATAAGATGGTACCTAAAACCGAAAAAACTAAAAGCCACAAAATAAAATACATCAATACAAAATATTCTAAGATATTAACTTTACGGCACTCAAAACATAAACTAAAACCTAAATACATAAAAAAGTAACTTCAACGTATCTTTACTTACTTCTACATATAATTATTTAATTCAATTATCTCTTTCTTATATTAAACAATATTGTTCTCCAATCTAGATATCCATTAGGGGTATAAATTAAAATTTTTATTAGTATATACAGTATGCAATATATAGTTATTAGGTAGTATATTATAATCTATACACGCAAAAAATAATTTATGTGTATATGTATATGTATCGCGTTACTATATAACTAAATACAATAATAGAAAATTTAAAACACAGGTAACTAATCACTATTTTTATTATTGATATATATTAATTTATATTATATATTAATTAATATTATTTATTAATTAATATTATTTTTAATGGATTATTATTATATATTAATTATATTATTATTATTATTATTATATTTAATATATATTATAAATAATGCATATATATATAAGTAATATATTATTTAAATTATTATCATTAAAGTTATATATTTAATTTTAATTAATAACTAAAATTAATCTTATTATAATAAATATATAAGTAAGAATATATATAACGTATAATATACAAAACAATATATATAAAAATCATTAATTAAATATAAATACAAATAAAAAGCAAAATATGTTAAAAAAAAAAAAAATTAAAACAAACTTATAATATCTCTAGTCGAACTTTTATGATTTTACTACTTTACTGATTAATCTGATTATATGAAATTTAGATAAATGTTATGAAGGTGAGCTTATGTTAGGGAATAAGTAAGATATATAAGTTATTTTATGCTCTCCATTAGTTGTAGGAGTTAAAGTCGATCTCTCTTATATCCTCATCAATAATCATACTATATATTATCATACCGCCATTTTTTAACTTTTAGATAGACCCGTAGATACTATATTATAAAGGCTTTAGCTATGAGTTTACTTATCAGAAATAAAGATAAGACTTTTATTCACTATAAATAATGAAGTTTTAGTCTGATCTATATATATGCATGCATTTTTCCTTAGGACTAAGATATGTACTAATACGATAAGAAGGCGCATAATGATGACTCGTCATCATAATCCTATATCTTGATCGTATAGCCGCTTTAAGCGTACTGTGCTACTGATATAGTATATATATATATAATATATGTACTGTAATACTGATGCCGCCCAGCTGTATAATAATATAATTATCATCATATATATAAGTAATAGGTCGACAGTTTTGGTGTCATCTGAACCACTTAAATGTCACGTGTTTAGGCCAATGGAGTTGTTGTTGTATATAGATTTTGTAATAAATGGATTGTTTTTAGTAGTGTTCTCACATTTGCTCTCCTGAATATTATATTGTTTCAGAGAAACTAGAGATCCTGGGTAACACCTGCTTATCCGGACGAACACGAATATAAGAATCTAAATGCTCTCAATAGTTAATACATATATTTTGAGTTATATTAAACCTATCTTACTCCGGGGTAATGGAATTACAATTCATAAAGATTAAGTCAGGAATTTTATGACACATTATCTTTGCACTGTATCTCGCTGTATAGCACAGCTTAAACAACAAATTGTTTAGGTAATAACATAAATAAATTCGGTGACGGTGTCGATAACGGGTAAAACGATGTATGAAAACATTTGATTTCGGCTTGTACATTGCTATTTTTAATGAATCCATAATATATAATATATAACTAAATAATATATAATATATATTACACAGTGGCATATACCTGAGATTAATTACATGAACTAAAGTAAGTAAAAGAGGATGCCATTTAATTACTAGACATTACCAATATTTTTATTTTCCAGTTTCTTAACATTAATTCAAATATTCTATATTTTATTTCTATTTTTAAATAATCATGTTTTAATTTATACTGATATATTACAGAATAATGAAAGTACATCAATTGAATTATTTACTATATATATAATAATATATCTATACTTATATATAAATATATATTATTATATATATATATATTAATATAATATATATATAATATATACTAAATTTATTATTATTATAGGAAGAGCAATATTATTATATAATTTAATATATATCTATATATATAATAATTAATATAATTAATAATTATTCTTTAAAACTTATATACATATTATATTACTATTTAGTATATAATACTTTATTTATAATTTACTTAATTAATATTATATGATATAAAAAGTATTAATAATCCATATTTATTTGTATAAATTAATATTAACATAAATATATTTTACATCTTCTATATATCTTATTAATTATAATATATATCAATGATCTCTTAATTATTATGATCAATATAATTATATATATTATCTATATTATCTATTCTATATTATTTAAATATATATATTAATATACTATATTAATTTATTATAATATATATATATATATATTAATATACTTACTTATATTATAATAACTAGTAGTATTTACACTTCCATATATTTACATTTTTAATTTTTAATCTGCAATGTAATTCTAACACCCTTTTTTTTATATATATCTATATATATATATAATAAATATCTCTATATATCTTATTTATATAATATTAATGTATATAATATATAATATTATTTAGTATATATAATATTATCTATATATATATATTATTAATCTATAATATTATATATATTATAATATTATATCATATATCTATTATAATATTATAAATTATACTTAATATATTAATAATTACTATCTATTATTATTTATTAATCTATATATCTATATAATATATTTATTAATATATCTATATTAATATATATTCTATATATCTTATAAATATATTAATATATATTATTATTTATTTAATTAATCTTAATATATTATTATACTATATACTATATATTATATATCATATATATATATACTATCATATTAAATATATAATTATATTATTATTACTAGACCAGTTAGCTTCATAATATAACTAACCGGCTCTATTAGTTGAGTTTTCACATACATATAATTAATATTTATAAGAATTTACCTTGAATATAATAGAGAAAGATATTAATTATATTGATATTTAGTAGTTTAATTTGCAATTTAAAACCACATAATTATATTTGAGGTGTTGGAAAAATCCAAAAACTATTGTATTAATAGAAAATTCATAATATTTAAAAAATTAAATTTCACACTTCAATGTATTAAAAATATATATTTATATTTATTAAAAATCGAGTAGAAGAGTTAGAAAAATTCCCATTGCTAATATAAGGTGATAAAAGGGTAGTAACTTTTCTCTATTAATTAATTGAAGATATTTTGTGTATTTTGTATGTCTTTTATAGTGTGTTTAATTGAGATAAATGATGTTTTTATTTGTTAATAGCTATTTACTCATTTACACTTACCATAACTTCTGCCAGATCTATATAGAAACCTAGGAAGTATCAAAAAAAGTTGAATAAATGAGATGAATATGGCCCCTAAAATGGGAGTTCGGGAGACTAATTTTATGCTACTAATGCTACTAATATTTCTTTAAAACTTTTTATTATTATATTTCTTTTCTGCTTAATTAGATATATAATATATAAAACATTTTTAAATCACTAGTGACCAGTGTATCTAGTTTGGTTGACCTATATGTTACATATCTTTAAATAAATATATATTGATAATAACTATAGTCTTATGTATGATTATAATGAAGATAGCATAATATACACTGACAGCATCTTAACAGATATTAATCAAGTAAATTAGATAAAATGAGGGTCTCATCATCTTCAAATAGTTTGCTTCTAAAGTTTATAGGAAATTATAAAAAATTAAAATAAATATAAAAGCTAAGAAATTAGAAGTAATCTTATAATTCCGTATATTCATATATATATTATTATAATTATATATCGATAATGATACTCATAATAATTCATTTATATATGTTATATTAATTTTTTATATATATTTATATATAATTAAATTATTATATTATGAATGAGTACAAAGAAAAATATTTATATGAGTATTAATAATAATAATGAAAAAATAACATGATTTATTTACTTAATTTCCATTATTATATTATTCACTCGCATAAAATCTTCATCATCATACTCTAACTATCTATCACACTATACTTAATATTCTCATATATAATATATTATTATATCTAAATGTCATCATTCTTTAACTCATATCATCAATACTACATAATCTTCAATTCAAATAATTACTCCATATATTACTTCTATACTATTAATTTCAATATCTCTTATTATCCCACTTCAGTAGGTTTTTAATTACTCTTTCTTATAAATAGTTTTAATTTAACTATTATAATACGGAAATGAAAATAACTTATATGCTTCTACCCTGGCTATCGAGTGGCGTTATCATCTAGGAGATCTATGTGGTCTACTATTGCTCGTGCTAACTACTGTGTTCTTCTGCACTATCTCCAATAAGTAATCATATGGTGTAGATATTTCATGCAGTTGTATTGTCGGTTTTTGTAACGGGTTCTTGTTATTCACAAGGAATTAGAAATTAGTATACATTTAATAACTCTTGCTAATTATATTAAAAGTATTATTCGAATAATTCATAGTATACAAGGCCTAAAAAGAATAACAATTTCTCAATCTCAGTGGTGAGAATTATATGTACATTGGGAATGGGTGCAATAAAACTTCTCAACTCAGAATACTACAGTCTTTCTTAAGTATACATGGAGCAGATATTGGATCATTTGGGAGGGATGAAGAAAGATTTATCGTTTAAAGTTGTGTCGTGAGTGTGTGAGGGTGAAAAGAAGTATTTAAAATATATCTTTGAGAATTATGGATAAAGTTTCTATATTTATTCATCTTTGTAAGATAAGAGAAGAGCAAAAGAGTAGAGCGCACGAGACCGAGAGAGAGAGCTAGTGTCTGCAGAGTGGAGTACGGCATAGAGAGCGCGATGTAACACGGGATTCTTGCGCTAGACGCATTACCACGACTTTCAGTCTGCACAACACCATAATTTAACAACTAGGATTAGATCGCTGAATTTAATAATTGGAATGAATATGAATTTTTATCGAGCTAAGATATGGTTATTTGATGTGGAGGAGAATTAATACATCAATATTGGATTCTATGAATAATATCTAATTGACTCAGCCCTTCTCTCATTGTCATTTTCTTCTCTCTATCCTTATCTAACCCATCTTGTACAGACTAAAAGGTATATATTGTGAAAATTCTTACAGTACTTATCTCACTTGTTAACTACTAGGACGTTTCATATATCCATAGTTTGAAAGCTAGCCAACAAAGGATACAGAATCGTACATAATATGAGTATTTGAATAATAGGAATAGTTTGTGCTTAGAAATTCATAATTAGAAATACTATGACTTTGGTCATAAAGAGTATCGTAAGTGTATAGATCCGAGTCGGAATAGCACGGCTCATACGACATGGACAGTTCATTTTTGAAGTATGTTTATAACAAGTGTCATTATTTAATATCACAGCCAATAGTAAAATTCAAATTGACTAACAATGAGCAATTACAATAGAACGCTCGCATGCTCACTGCATGCCATTCACAAGGGCAGTGAGTTGGCAGACTAGATAGCACAACTCATCTCAAGTATAGAGAGGTTTTTCATATATACGTCCGATAAACTTTTAGTATCTTTGATCTATTTTAATTTCACTCATGGCACAAATTAATTCTATGAGAGAATACGAGACTCGATTAATCGAATTGTTCGACAAGTAATAATAGTTTCCTGTAGTATTTTATGGAGAAAAATGTTGTTTGATACAATTAGCTAGCATCACTCACTGAATTCATATATAAAGTACATAGTAGATAATAATTTATAATATTATTATATTATCTATATAATATGATCATTTAAAATGAATGTTACATTTAAGATCAATTACAGATTAAGTGCCATAAATAATAATATACGTCAATATATTCTTACTTAAACTATAAAGTCCTATATATATTATATAATATTCAATCTATTTATAATAATTGAAGCAACTGGTTATTCAACATCAAGTATAATTATTAAGAAATAGTAGAACGATAAATTATACGGAAGAGAATAAACGTGAAAAACCTTATTTCAGCGTCAGGAGAGAGAGAGAGGCAGAGGAGTTCCGATATTTATGAGCATTTTAGGAAGACGAATTTCTAAAATGGACTTAAACTAACTAATAGTGAATATAGTATAATCAAGTACAACATTACTTTCGCTAACGCCTCACAAGAAGATTTTATTTTTATTTCCAACTAGTATTTGTCTTCCTATAAATATAATTATTCTCTAAATAAAGACATTGAACTTAAAACTTGGATTGAATATATATATTATATTCTATAAAGCTTAATTTAATCTTCATCATATACATATTCTTCAATGGTTCAAATATAACTTCTTTTTCTTAACTGAGTATGAACATAATATGTATTAAATATTCATTTAGGATTAGACTTCTCTCTACGAAAGTCATAATCATACTTACAGCAGAAACTCCTTTTACTAAAGAGGATACAAATACTCATCATCAACTCACATTATATATATCATTACATATATATATATATTATCTATATTACTATATTCTATATATATATATATTTTAATTATATAAATATTCTATATATAAAAATTTATATAAATAATATCTTAATTTAATATTATCTAATATATATCATATATCTATAAAATATATAAATATATAATCAGAATTTATTAATATTTAATTTATATATATATCTTTATTAAATATATATATTTAAATATTAATTTCATTACATTACTATATATAATACTATATAATATTCATATATCTTGCCCAGCAGGGTTGAGGACATTATATACCCTCTATATCAGTAAAATTCACACACACGCTACAACGTTCCTTATCTCAGAGAGTAGAGCAACATCATGGACAATTATTTATAATATATAACCTCCATTATACACCCTGAAACGTATGCTGATTAATTGACTATCTAAGTGTCATGAGTTGTATATTACTTGCCTATATTAGTCACTACGTGCATTATATATAGCTACTTATGCAAGGGTAAAGTATTTTAAGATTATCATATAGACCTGGACGGTAAAGGCTTATTGACCCTCGTATGTGTTAGAGAGTTCCGTATCTTTACACACCCCCAGCCTCACACTCACTTATAAAATTATTCATGAATTATTTATTGTCGGCACAATATGAACGCATAAATTAACTATGCTACTACTAAAAGGATATATTACTAAGCATGTTAACTTGAGTGGATGCAGGAGGTAAAAGTTTAATTAGGATAGTAATTAAATTGAACTATTCAATTACACAAATTGAAATTATAGTATTATGTTCAAGCCAAAGGATATTCACGTGGTTGGGTGGATACTTGGATCACGCAACTCCTTGTAGATATGTAAGAAAATTTGGAGTCTCTGTCCAATGATGTGAAATTCATAAACTTCGATTGTAGATAATATACCGTTTGTAAAGGCATGGTAATATAGTAAAATGTATTTATGAAGAAGGAGAAGAGTAGGGTATGAGCGGAGATATAATGACCTTTAATTATTTGATATAATTATTGGTGCTTTTTGGGTAGACTATTGCTCTCATAAAAAAGTGTTTAATAATTGTTGTGCTCGAACTTGATCTCCCGAGTTTTGGGGAACTGAGAATTCTGCGGAGTGTCAGCGACAAACCCAATGAATTCGAAACAACACAATTAAACATATAGTAGCAGAGGATATGAACTTATCGTGGAAAGCTCAAAAAGGGGGCTTATTGTTATGAAGGGTGAGCTGTAGATCATGGACAACAGTGTGATAGCAGACGTTTCGCGAGAACTCGGCTTTGTGGAGCCAGACGTCTAAGAACGGGCGAACTTATGTACTCGGTCTCCACGTAGAAAGAAACAACTGAATAACATTCACTATTCTTATTGCGTTTTTCCAAGGAACAAATCCCAACCGAAATACATTGCGAGTAATTACACAGATGAATTCAGTCTTATTATAACTAAGAGAAATTCCTGCGTTCGTTTGCTCACAGAGCCTGAGATTAGGTGATGGCCTATTAACTTCCTTGCGAATTTTCTTCACTTCCGGGAAATTGGCGAGAGACAGGGTGATATAAAAATTTGCTTCACGTCCAAGTTACACACGCATTGTTACAAATATCCGCGAAGATAATGAAAGTGGTTTAATAGGAAATTAGGACGATAGTCGGCTAGCAACAAGAATCGGGTGTCTCAATTAGATTTTTTTTTCCTGGTCTTTTTTTAAGCGATATTTCGGATTAGAAGAGACCGGAATTGTTGTAGGTGTGTACAAATAACGATTATAGCCTGAGGTTTAATTGGACACTAATTACTTATGCATACTTTATTCTCCTGCAACCTTTTTCCGAATGTGTCTATGTTGTGAAATCATACTTCTTCCTGGAAGTTTCTGCACTTACTCGTACAAATTGCCTAATATCATTGGGATTTGAAAAACGATCTCCCTCGGTCAAAATTCCTGAAAGAAGTACTTTTACCTACTCCTTTTCTCTATACTACTAAGAAATAACTCAACTTCTTAAAACGTATCACGGTTATTTCTTAGAAGGCAAATAGCATACAGTGGGTTATTAAGGGTCAATCAAATCTCGTCTTGAAAATGCGACATATATTTGTCTCCATTTTATATAGCGGTGCGGCGAAATTGGCGTGGGCCTTTAGCGTCTAAACTCGCACATATTATGAGATCTAAAAACATCGTTATTTAGAGGTGTCAAAAGTAGTTACTATCTGTTGTCTCTATAGCGTCAAAAATCTGGTCTTGACACACACACTATACATTTTATGTGCGATTTCAGAGGGGTAACCCGGAGAAGTTGAGCGTAGTCGTGCACATCACGATAATGGATTCTATCCATACTTCTGCCACTAGGATTTGTCGATCACCACGTGACCTCAAGTTGAGATTACTATCCTGAGATATATTATTATATATAGTACTAGTTTATAATCACATTCAGACGCACACTCGAAGCTTTATCCATACTACTTATTTCCATTGATCTACTCGCAGCACTTGGCATAGGCAAATATGCGTGCTCCTTTCGTGCCATAAATTGCGAAAGTCACTCATCAATTGAAGCTTTCTTGTTTTCAATAAGCATAAATAGAAGAAACGAAATTTCTTCTCACTTGAGTAAATCAGATAACACATTGTATAACGAACAACATTCTATAGGTTATACTATGCTTGTTATATGCAGGATCCTTTTGGTATAAAATCATCGCGAGCGTCGTGTATATGAAACATAAGAATTCGTTTTCCTAGGATTCACATAGGTAGTGAAATTAGTATTAACTAGCCAACACGTTAATGGATTCGCTTGTAGAGCTATATCACTTTATTACCCATGACTTCTAGATGTTGTTAATACTATATACGGAGGCAGAAAAGTTCCCCTTCTTCCTTGCGATTGTGCAATACAGGGTCCTCAGGTTCTTTCGCTTAGTCTTCGCCGTACACACCTAAGGACATTATACGAGCATTATTTTGAGTGCTATTTTAAGTAATTTGTTAACATCACTAATAATTATATTAGTATTATATACACACCCATAAACTGTCAGTCTTTTTGCCTCTATACTTATCACGTCGTTTCATTAGCACTCACCTTATTTCGGAGTTCCGAGCTTTAAGCCCCTTTAATTACTGAGCTACTTATAATCACGTCATATAACTGGATAATACATAATACAGTACAAGCAAATTTGGATGTCAAGAGAACCGAGAGAGTATATTGATGAGCGCATAGTAAGAGAGTTAGAGGAAGAGACAACAAAAATGAGCAATACAATGGTAGTTTTAAGTCCTACTCAACACGGTTACTCGTTTTCCCGAGTTTGTTTTTACTTACTTTTCTATGAGATAGCTTTATACATGTCCGTATTCATTTCATATTAAGTACTTATTATCACTGTTTAAACACCTAATCCATCGTAGGTTGCGAGATATTATATGCTACATCTTTCACTTACTACATGTTTATGATCTTATATTTCTAAGAACTCGTATCACACGCTTCGATAATGGACCATGAGGGCACATAGAGCTACAGTTACCCCTACAATATATTATCTATCAGCCGAGCAGATATCACGTTTTTCGACTTCTCTTCGCGTATGCTCTCTGTGCTCACAACGTTGTCTTTCCACAAGCTTCAACTTCACCTTCTCTCCATCTATATATTCTTGTGGGAGGTATATCAGGTTGTCACATTGCTCGCAGAGACTCTTTGCGCGAGATATCTTATATTCTCTCTCTTTGCCTTGGTATTTTTTTGCCGAGAGCTGCGGCTAGGGTCAAAGTCCGCACTCGCAAATTCTATACTAAAGGGACATCTATAGTGTCAAGGTTCTTTCAACTGTGACGAAAGGGTTATGCCTCTTAACATATTAGTTCATGTTATATATTTCGTCGAATCCATATGTCACCGGCAATCCTGTGAGCTCCCTCATCTGAGGTTTGTTCGTCTATAACATTGAATACGAGAATTCAAAACATTTTCTGCCATTTCAATTAAGTTACCCAATTCATTCAAAGGAGACTGAGGAGACTATTAACGGTGCATATTCTTCTGAGAAGGTGGAATCCATTCTCCTTATACCATAGGTATTTCGGCTCTGTTAAACACTTTTCTTCATTTTATGACTTATCAGTCTTTAATATATTATCTTCGCTCTGCGCGATCTGCGCCGACAGCTGCGCGTGGTTCAGTTCATACATATATAGAGACAGAGACAATCATGAATCATAATATAGGTTTACAGCGTTCAGAGCTCACACCCCACGCCACATCTCTCTGGCACATTTACGCTCTTACTTTAACTCTCAGGTCATGTAGTCATAGAGCTTCTTCTTTTATTACTGTTCTGGTTGGACCAGGGATATCAATACCGATATTGTTTTACGCTCGCTGATGGGTGGTGTTACTTATGTATGGAGGGACCTTCTGTAATCAATACGAAGGGGCAATGCCGTTACGCTCTCGGCTAGCAGACAAACACACTCGATGATACTCATTCAGCCGATATTGGCACAGCTCGAGGCTCGCTAAAATCAATACCGCACGAGAGCTATTAACTTCGTACACTAAACTTGCATTTTGATTGCAGTTGTTATAAAACTGCGGCTGTTAAATGTAAACCTCTGAGACGTGAGGGGTTGATGTCCACCCGCGTCAGCAACGATCGAAAGATCTTATGATCTGATCTATAATATTTTCATTCATATATAGATCATCTAATGTAAAGATGAGGTCTCATAGAGAAAATATCATTATTCAATTAATCTCTCATATTATTATTCATTAATTGAATATATATTAATTATCTATAATATAATCCCTTCTACTATTCAGATACTCATATATATCGTTATGGTAGTATATAAATTACGATATCAATATATATCTATATATGTATCTAAGAATTATCTCTATCAGAGTTTGTCATACTATATATAATCTTACCTGTTAGATATAGATCTGATGATTATCTTATTATTACGTATATCTTAACTAAATATATTACTATATATAGTACGCATAGATGCAAGCGAATGTTAATAGTCACTTGGAAGATATTAAAATGTGTGAATTGTTGTTATATGGTTTAGTGTATCTTATTTCGAATAATACGTAGATGAATTTGTATCGTTCATAATTTATTTTGTGGCAACTTTAATAATCTGCTAAAAATGATCATCTTTATTTTTAAATTCGTTATTCTATAGAAATATAATTAATTTATTTCCTGTCTTATGATCTCAGTCAATAATATGGTTCTAAACTTATTCTTCATCTGTATGACAATCTATTATGGAAGTTTATTAACTTCTAAAAACTTTCATTTTGTTTTGTTTAGTCGAAATAAAAATAGAAAAGTACGTGTAGTAAGCTGCCTTACTCCGTTTTAAAGCTCCTGAAGTGCTGTTCGGGGCATGTACCCAAGCTTGGCTATAGATCTCAGGTCACTCTTTAGCATCTTTTGCAAATCTGAAATTGATTAATTCAGTTAGGTTATATAAAACGGTTAAAGATGCAAGCAAGTTCACGCTTTACAAAAATATTGTAAGAAAATGTTTCAAATATTAGATTTTAGAACTTTGCTAATCTACATAGGTCATTTCACATGGTGGCCCTGGAGATGATTGGAAATCATTTACAAGGCTTATAATTATAATTCTACAATAACTTACCTTTATTCTTGTACAATAATTCTCTAGTTCTTTCATGTAAGTATGAATATAAGAATATAAGATCAAGATACAATTATATTTATATGGCTAGCATACATCTAACAATAATTTGTCTCATTCATGCTAAACTACTGCTAACTTTTCGTAACTGAAAATTAAAATATACTCACAATAATTAAATTGTCCTTTGCCTGTTAAGATCTATGTTGATTCTTACTTCACGCTTGCAAAACTCGCCCAATCCGCTCGACTTTCCCTGTAGCAACTTCTCTTCTGTCTCACTTCCTCTCTCTCTCCCTGTCGAAAGACTTTATTTGACCGCCTTCAGTCTTATTTCAGTATTCCTTCTCTCTCCTCATGCTCTTATCTATAATATTCTCTATCTTCTGTCTCTCTTCTATATACACCGTTATAGAGGTTTTAAATATTTTCTATTTTTTTCAATTTCAGTTTCAAAAGATTTAAACAAGATCAAATAAGTGTAAATAAAAAAATCAAATTTACTAAGTGAATGGGCGAATAAAAAGCAGAAAGAATATTTTACATTTCATATAAAACTAAAAATTACACCAACACACTAAGTTTAGTCTTTTAATAAAAAAAATCGTTTTAACCTAAAATGAAAATTAATTAATCTATTTTACTTATCTATCTTCTCATCTACTCACTCTTTCATAATTCAGAATCTCTACTCTTATCATCTCAATATCTAAATATACTTACATACTATTATCTCATACTATCTTTATCGAGATAGAGATATGTCACAGTGATACGGTCAGGAGGAGAGATACACTGATAGGACATATATGTAGATATAATAGTAGAGAGAGAGAGTAGAAGAGTGTTACCGGTATCGTCGGAGAGAGAGATGAGTTATAAGATAGTAAGAGAGAGAGAGAGAGAGAGAGAGATGGAGAGAGAGGTGACGAGTAATAAATATAAGGTGAAGTAAATAAAATAAATACTTGAGGGTTGTTTAAATACTCAATGAAATATGGTACTAGGTGGCTCGTTACCAAAAATATGATGTGAATAATACTAATATATAAATAAATTACAAAAAAGTATACTAATATAATTATGAAAAACGATAACAATACTTTATTCTTAATCTCACTATAACTTCCTAGTATTACTGTATAATCTTATGGTATTGTTATGTTCAATTGGGATACAATTTTGTCCCTTATATGGCCATTATTCCGGTAATCTATCATAATTCATTATGATCGACATGTAAAATACGAGTATATTACTGATCATGCATAACGTCATGTCTGCTACACCATGCTTGATCTTACGCTTCAGTGATACACTTTGCAATGCTTCATCTAGATTATAGATGGCGGTCCGGTCTTGTTTATATTTAAATTGTGTAGCTATAAATTCAGCATAGACATCTTGTTACTTACCTTTATTCATAATAGGGTCGTGTGCTTTGCCTTTTTTCACTTGTTCTCTACTCGATCGCCGTCTTTATGAATCCGCACTGTCTATCCTCCCTACGTATCTCTCTTGGTATTTCTCTTTCAATTGACTTCTTTTCAAGAAGCTATCCGTCTTATAAAACTTCTATCTTCTAAAATCTAATCTATTCTTTCTACCCACAATTCTTGTAAATCTTATTTTAAATACATCAACCATTTGTTTCATTTTTGAATGAATTATTTGTCAAAATTTCCTATCTATACAAAATAATTGAATCAAATGTGACTCGAATAATTTTTTTTTTTTAAAGATGAATTCTTTTTCCCTATTAATATCTAAGATTATTAATATCTTTCCAACCGACACTTACCGATAAATTTTTTCCATCCTACAAAGATCATATTGCTCATATTGACTATAAGATGGTAAGTCTTCTGTTTGAGTTTTCCCTTCACCATCATTATAATTCTCCCTGTTTGAGAATTGTTTTCTTTGGGCCTTGTACTAATTTTCATAACTTTTTAATTTTAGCAAGATGTAATTCTATTCTATTCTTGAGACAATCAAACCAATCACCGATAACTTTTCATTTATGATATGAAACAATGTTTCAGCACATGTAGAACTGAATCTCCTATTCCATCCCTCCAAAACTAAATTACATATAAGATTAAATATTTCATTTTATAATTATATTAGTACTACTATTATATGAAGATATTAATTGGAGTGTTTATTATATATATATATATATATATTATATTATTTATATATACTTATATATATTAACTTATATTATATATACTTATTATAATCTATATATATATATATATATCTTATATTTATCTATATATATATTTATATTATATATATATATATTATATATATATATATTATACTATATATATATACATAATATATATATAATTATAATATATATTTATAATTATATA
>JABUQX010019133.1:27500-30000 GCA_015478945.1 Trachelipus rathkii
TATATTATAATATATTATATATATATATATGTATATATATATATATAACTATATATAAATATAAAAATAATATATATATTTATATATATATATATATATATATATATATATATATATATATATATATATATAATATATATATATATTTAATATAATATTAATGTATATATATATATATAATAATAATATAATAACCTCTTCTATATATATATATAATAATAATATAATAATATATATATATATATATATGTTATATGTAATAATAATAATATATAAATATATATATATATGTATATATATATATATATATATATATATATGTATATATATATATATAATAACCAACATATATATAAATATATATATATATATATATATATATATATATGTCGGCAATAGATTTGTTCCTTGGGAACCTAGTCTTAATAATAAACAGGAAGACGAACAAAAATGGAGAAAGCATTCTTTATTCATAAACTCTGGACGTTTCGGGTATTACTCGACCCATCTTCAGCAAAAATTTACTCTAAAAATAATTAAAATTTACAATTAAAATTAAAAGATGAAAAATCTATATAACAATATTAATATTAATACACTATGAATAAAGTTACATTAAAAATTGGGAAACAAATCACATAAATGAAAATGAAAACAAAATCACAAATTGACATAAAATGGAGAAAAAACTTAAACAAACGCACCTGACAGAATCTAAGTAAATTTTGTAGTGTACTGAGTTACGAAATTTTAATATTGGAAAATTACAGAATGCATATATATATATATATATATATATATATATATATATATATATATATATATATATATATATATATATATATATATATATATATATATATATATATATATATAGTATATATATATATATATATATATTTAGTTAGTTAGTTAGTTAGTTAGTTAGTTGGTTAAAACAGAATAATTATTGTTTGAAACAGTATGTTAAATTTATAGTGTTAAAATACAAGTTGATGAACAATAAACTAAAAAAAAAAAATTAATAGGATAAAAAATAATAATAATAATAATAATATAATAATAATAATAATAATAATAATAATAATAATAATAATAATAATAATAATAATAATAATAATAATAATAATAATAATAATAATAATAATAATAATAATAATAATAATGACAATATTATTGTCATTATTAATTATTATTATTATTATTATTATTATTATTATTATTATTATTATTATTATTATTATTATTTATTGTTTTTTTTAGTTTATTGTTCATCAACTTGTATTTTAACACTATAAATTTAACATACTGTTTCAAACAATAATTATTCTGTTTTAACCAACTAACTATATATATATATATATATATATATATATATATATATATATATATATATATATATATATATATATATATATATACTTATATATATATAAAAATATATATATATATATATCTATATATATATATATATATATATATATATATATATATATATATATATATATATATATATATATATATATATATATATATATATATATATATATATATATATATATCTTTATATATATATATATATATATATATATATATATATATGCATTCTTTAATTTTAATGTTAAAAATTTCGTAACTCAGTACTACAAAAATTTAAATAGATTCTGTCAGGTGCTGCGTTTGGTTTAAGAGATTTTGCTCCACGTCAATTGTGTTTTCATTTTCGACGTGATTTGTTTCCCAATGACACAATGGCGGCTTTATTCATAGTGTATTGTATTAGCTGTTGACCATAGGTACTATCTTTCCAATTTATTATAAAAACACAATATTACAGAAATCATTACGCTGAAGATAGTCAGCTTACAGCGTCAGAGGATGGTAAAGAATACTAAAACTTTGTTTAAATCTTCCAACATATATATATATATATATATATATATATATATATATATATATATATATATATATATATAATATATATATAAATATAATATATATATATATATATATATATATATATATATATATATATATATATATATAGGCCAAACTTACCAAAGCACCCTCATGATATCTCAAAAACTACGATAGGTACAAGAAAACTAAAAACATATATGTCAGCGTATGAAAATTGTATGGAAAATGAAAAAAAAATTTTACTTTTTTTTATTTTTTTATATCTCCAAAACTTCACGATAGGTTGAAGAAAACTAATAACATATATGTAATCAGCGTATGAAATTTGTAGGGGGCTCGAAGGCCGATGATGGTGGGACAGAGGGGGACGTTTTCCATACTTACCGTAAGGGGCAGAAAAAGGGAACCCCACGACGCTAAATACCAGGCAGGGTTCGGAGACTGTCTCCCGGAGAGAGAAAATAAGTCTACCGTCGTCTCGAGGCCGGGAGAACCCGACTCTTTGCATCTTTGCGGCGGTTTACGCAGGACCATTCTTTTAGTTAAAAAATCTTTTCATACATATTTCATCGCTGACTCT
>JABUQX010019133.1:35000-40000 GCA_015478945.1 Trachelipus rathkii
TTCGTCGTATATCCAATATAAGCGACGTTACATCCATTTTCTGAAAATTAAATTTGGTACACAACGTTACTACTCACATTTTATTTTTTAAAACATGATAAACACTTTGTAATATTATGTTATTAGTTTCAGATATAGGAACATTCGTGTAAAGACTTTAAACATCCAGAGATATAATTTTGTTAACATCGAAAGAATTAATATAAGCATGGCTGGCACCGTGACTCTTGAAATCTCAAAATACATAAACAAACTAATTAGACCTTATCTCAACGAAATATTTATAGTTAAATTAGCAGATGAGTTTTTGAAAAAATAAACGTCATTAATTCTTTCGATGCTAACAAAATTATATCTTTTTGGATGTTGAAAGTCTTTCACGAATGTTCCTATATCTGAAACTATTAACATAATATTGGAAAATGTTTATCATCATGATATAAAATCACCGCCGTCCATAGAAGAAGACATTTTGAGAAAGTTACTTAATATATGTACTACGAAAACACCTTTCATCTTCAATGGTAAAACACATATTCCAAAAAATGGCGTATCTATGGGATCACCTTTAGTACCAACTTTCGCAGATTTCTACATGTCTTCGGTAGAAAACAAAATTTTTTATGAAACCCCTCATTCAATTCTGTCTTTTGCATTCGATACGTAGACGTCACCTATGTAATATTTAACGACCCAAAACATGTTCAAGAGTTCAAATCCAAAATAGAAGATCTTAGTTAAAATTTACGTTTGAAAAAGGAAAAAATAACCATATTAATTTCTTAGACATTAACATTAAAATTAAAGGAACATAATTGAATTTCGACTCCTTCTCTCCTCTAAACTACAAAATTGCTACCATAAAGACTTAAGTTCACGGAGCTTTTAAGATATCGTCTGAATGGACCCTTTTTGATGTAGAAATTAAAAGAATAGCACAGAATCTAATAAATAATAAATTTCCACAGTATATTATAGAGAAAACTATAAAGAACACTTTGAATAATTTATTTGCCAATACCATCAATGGAAACGAAAACGATAAGCTCATAATATATTATAAAACTGAAAATATTAGTAAAAAAAGAGGAAGAAAACAAATTAAAATTAATTTTAAAAGAGCATATTAAAGCATCTAAGTGAGAACCTTTTTATCATTACTCCACCAACCTCATGAAGTGACCTGGATCTTCCTTTAGGAGTCTGGGTGTGGGCAAGCAGCGTGCTGCCTTGATTTCGTGCAGTGGTTCAAGCATCTTTCATCAGTGTTTGCAGTTACCTCAGCACAGGAATGCCATATTACCGTGTAAGATGTAAAGTGCTGTTTATTTAAAATTACCTTAAGTCCAGATGTTAACATAAGTCTTCTCTAAATGCAGTGCCAATGTTTTTCATATAACACACTCAATCCATTACTCAGAATATCATCAGTAATTAAATGTCACAAAATATAATAAATATCAATTAAACATCTTTAAATCTTAAGTCAATATGTTCTTTTATTTAAAATAATTAAACTTATTCAGCTATTGTATTTTAGTTAATATCTTACTTTAAGAATGTCAGTGTAGAAAAATGCAATTATTTCTTGAAAATGTCTAAAGTATGAGGACGAATGCTTGGTAGTGTAATTAAATCAATAGTTTTACTTTATCCTAGGATAATATTAAAGAAAATTTCTTTTGTAGAAAGAAATACTTTCAGGAGTGTTGAAAAAGCAACAAAATTATGCTTTAAAATAAATGCTGATGTTGTGTTGAGTTTTTAGAAATAATAATAATAATAATAATAATAATAATAATAATAATAATAATAATAATAATAATAATAATAATAATAATAATAATAATAATAATAATAATAATAATAATAATAATAATAATAATAATAATAATAATAATAATAATAATAATAATAATTTAGAAAATTTGAGAGATGTTTTCAATTATGTTCCTTCTTCCAGAAATTCAATTCAATATTTATGTTCGCAATATATATATATAGTATATATATATATATATATATATATATATATATATATATATATATATACTATATATATATATATATACTTATATGTATATATATATATATATATATATGTTTATATATTTATATATATATATATATATATTTATATATATATATATATATATATATATATATATACCTATATATACTGATTAATTTATCGATACTTTATCGAAGAAACCTATTATTCATCCATTCTTTAATAAATTTCTTTAAATTTAAATTTATGAAAAAGATTTAGGATACTTCTTTAAAAGATGTAAAAAAATTATATTTTCTTTGATAAAGAAGGATCATTGAAAAAGAGAAGAATAAACATAAAATTTGGATTTCAGAGGAAATTTCAAAAAATTGTTAAATTTGCTCACACTGATAGCTGATTCACGAGAATAAGAAGTTAATTATTTTGACAATATTTTTGAAGATCTTTGTTAGTTTCAAAAATATTGAATTTAAATTCCGTAGATTTATTATTTATTAATTTATTTAATAATGTATATATATATATATATATATATATATATATATATATATATATCTGATATATATATATATTTATATGTTCAAATTTATATAGTATATATATATATATATATATATATATATATATATATATATATATATATATATATGCTGTATAAAATTAAACATTTGTAGCACTAGTTCCAATTTTATTTGTATTTTTAACACTCCTGCGACCGTTCATGGGAAGAGTAAAATGGCAGAAGAAGGTTCCCAGCCTCAAGAGCCATGCGAAGATAATCTTCATATTGACCAACTGCGTCGAAACCTCCACTTTAAGACCAGAAATCATTTTTAGCAGCGTCTTTATTTTCCAAGTCCAAATTATATTTTTAATCATTTATGTCAAAAAGAATTGATACGATAATTTTGCCGCTCCTCAAATAAATTATTTAGGATACCGCTTTATTTGTCTATTTAATATCATTAAAATTTCCAAAAGAAAATTAAAAATTTTGTTGCTCCTCTTAAGTTCGTATTAATTTTTATTGTTTTATAATCTGATTTTAATTTAATTTTATATATATATATATATATATATATATATATATATATATATATATATATATATAAAATATATAAATTTAAATATATATATATATATATATATATATATATATATATATATATTTATATTTTTCTTAACAACAATAATAATAATATATATATATATATATATATATATATATTTTTTTTTGCAGCGAAAGGAAAAATAAATTTGAATTGATTGCGTAATATGAACAAATGGTAAATTTTGACCTTTTTTGACACAAATTTAATTTTTTAATAGATTTAATATATTTTATCAAACTTTAGTAATCCATTTAAAATTTACGTCAGACTTCCTATATAATAAATTCATTATATTAATAAAATCGATCAAAAAATGAATTTTTATAAAATTTAATTTTCAATATATTATTATTACAGTAATGTTCTCTGGTGTGAAAAGTAAAGAGTATGAGATAGATAGATAGATAGATAGATAGATAGATAGACAGATAGATAGATAGATAGATAGATAGATAGATAGATAGATAGATAGATAGATAGATAGATAGATAGATAGATAGATAGATAGATAGATAGATAGATAGATAGATAGATAGATAGATAGATAGATAGATAGATACAGAAATTCTTATGAAAAGTAAAATGCATTTATTGTAGAATGTGTCTTTAAACATTAAAATAACTGAAAAAGTTATTACAAATGCTTCTTTATTGCTGTTATTGGATTAATTAATAATAATAATAATAATAATAATAATAATAATAATAATAATAATAATAATAATAATAATAATAATAATAATAATAATAATAATAATAATAATAATCATAATCATAATCATAATCATAATAATAATAATAATAATAATAATAATAATAATAATAATAATATAATAATAATAATAATAATAATAATAATAATAATAATAATAATAATAATAATAATAATAATAAATAATAATAATAATAATAATAATAATAATAATAATAATAATAATAATAATAATAATAATAATAATAATAATAATAATAATAATAATAATAATAATAATAATAATAATAATAATAATAATAATAATAATATTCAATAATAATAATAGTAATAACAATAATAATAATAATAATAATAATAATAATAATAATAATAATAATAATAATAATAATAATAGCTTAAATTAATAATAATGTAATAATAATAATAATAATAATAATAATAATAATAATAATAATAATAATAATAATAATAATAATAATAATAATAATAATAATAATAATAATAATAATAATAATAATAATAATAATAATAATAATAATAAATTATCGTTGTCTTCAAATCCAGAAACTTGTGCTTTAATACATTTCATCACAGATTGGCAAAAAATCAGTTCTTCGAGACTAAAAAAATTTCTTCGTTGAAATTGCAACAATATTTCTGGTTCTTCTACCTTTCACTCTTTCTGACATTTTTCAATTTTAAAATGTCAACCCCAACTTTGCTTCTTTCCCTCCCTCCTTTTGTATTTCTGTCGGTAATACTGCTGTCTTAACTTCTGCTAAAGTTGAGCTGTTTGCTCAAACTTTTCCCTGTAATTCCACTCTAGACGGATATTCCTCCTCTCTGCCTCCTTTTAACTCATTAAAATGTTATTTCTGCATTCCCTTAACTCCAATGGTCCTCAAAACCTGTGCTTCTGAGCTTGTACCCTGCCTTGGTAACATGTTTTCTTCCTGTTTATAAACGTCAGGCATTTCTTTCTGCTGAAAGAATAAATTCATTCAGCATGTATTGAAGAAGCAGGACTCCAAGTCAATAATCGACTATCCTCCTATCGCTTTAATCTCTGTTCTTCCTAAATTTTTAAAATCTATTCTTAACAAGAAGATTTAGAAACATCTTAAATCTTCTAATCTTTTTTTCTGATCGCCAGTATGGC
>JABUQX010019133.1:47500-50000 GCA_015478945.1 Trachelipus rathkii
TTGCTCTTTAATTAAACGTGAAAATTATTATATAGGAATTGTAGTTTTTAATATTTTTATCCTAACAGCCATATTTGTTTTTCGAACAAGTTTTATTATGACCACCAATTCTGTTATTTCGCAATTAATCATAAAAATTTTAGAAATTTAATTGTTTTATTGGGCTTTTTAACTAGTATGTGCAATGAATATTATGGTGTTCTTATCCTTTCTATTTGTTAAGAAATATTCACCAATATTTGACTGAAAATAAATATGAAATAAAATATATTGTTTGCCATGTCACACAATCCAATGTTAATTTATTTTAAATTTTAGAAATGTGTCATTATTCATTCAATAAGGCGTATGTTAAATATCCACTGAAATTCGTATTCATATTTGACATCTACTCCTTTCACCATTTAGAAAGAGGAAACAGAATCCTATATTTTTAAAGAACTTTAAATATTATTTATATTTTCTTCTGCGAAATTTTGCTTTAACTAAACCGGATCGTTTCAATGGAAGGAAATGATGCCAAATTATTGTTTTTAGAACAATAAATTTGTTTTAGTGAATTTCCTCACTTTTACTAAATATATTTGCTGAATAATATATATATATATATATATATCATCATATATATATATATATTTAATAACTATAAATATATTTATAAATATTTATATATATATATATATGAGTAAATATATTTTTTTATAAATATATATATAGTTTTTTTTTAATATATATAATATATATATATATATATATATATAATATAATAATATGTATATATATATATATATATATATAATTATATATATATATATAATATATATATATATATATATATATATATATATATAATATATATAATAATAACTAAAAGAAAAACATATAAAATATATATATATACGTGAAACCCGCCATATATATATATATAAATATATAATATATATGAAATATATATATATAATAATATAATATATGTATAATAATAATAATAATAATAATATATATATAATAATATATACTATATAATAATATATATATATATATGTAATATATATATATATATATATCTTTCCATAATATGTAACCTTTCTATATATATAAATATTGCACTATTCATCCTTGTGTTAGGTTATGCTTGTCAGGTGCTACTCCTCCAGAATCTTCTCCAAAGATTTCTATCTTCAAATGTTCTTTCCTCCTCTACTTCCTCTATCGTCTTGCCTCTACGTTGTACAGCCTCTGCCACCGAATCCATCCACCATCTTCCTCAGTCTTCCTGCTGGTCTCTGCCTTCTGGTCTCAATCATCATCTCTCAATCTCTTCCCTTCCCTCATTCTTTGCATGTCCCAAAAATAAAATCTTAACTGGTTTCTCTCCACGCATTCTAAAACAGGTTCCACTCCCAGTTCTCTCCTCACCAGCTCGCTCCTCATTCTGTCTCTCAACGATACTCCTCTAATGAGTCTAAGTACCCTCATTTCCGCAGCTTCTATTCTGCTTTTTTGCATCGTATTCATTGTCCAGCATTCAGATCCATACAACAATATCGGTCTCAGAATTGTTTTATATATTAATATTTTAACCTCTGTTGGTATCCCTTTCTCTTTTAGCAACGGGTATAACATTCCCACATTCTGTGAAAATCTCCCAATTCTCCCTTTCAACTCGTCATCTTGTCTTCCTTGATCATCAAATACCACGCCCAAATACTTAAATCTATTCACTTGCTTAAGCTTTATATCCTCTATGTTCACTACTATCTCTTCCCTCTCTCTTGCAATCACCATTATTTCCGTTTTCTCTCTGAACATTCTCATGCGCATTGACTTTGGTACATAATTTCAAATATTATAGCTTCTTGCGGAGTCTTCAACCGATGTTATCATTGCCGCATCATCCACACATAAACCAAAAGTGTGCTCCCTATTTTCCCTTATGCATATCCCAGCTGTTCAGGTAAAATTGCAAAGAGTAATGGTGACAGTACACTTCCTTGTCTAACCCCGTTTTCACTTCAAACCACTTCTCTCTTCCTGTTTCACTCTAATCGTATTTATTGGTTGCTGTAATACTTTTTAATGAAAACGCTATCAGACTTTCTGGTATAGCGCTCTGATGGATCTTCCTAACACTCCTCTGAAATTCTCCCTATTTATTCTATCAGTGCCTTTCCAAGTCTATGAATACAGCACGCCTTCTCATTCACTCTATGATTTTCTCTGTCAGCATTTTCATGTAAAATAATAGGTCAGTAGTACCTGTTCTGGCTCATGCTGCCATTTTTAATCATCCTCAACCTGCATCACAATCTTTTTCTAAGATCATATAAGCATATTTTTACTCGCACCCACCAACAGCCACTATTCTCTATGTTTCGTATATTCTTTTATCTCCCCTTCTTATGTTAATAAAGGAAGAGCTTCGTGTCTCCATTCTGTTGGTATTTTTCTTTCTTTTCATACTTGGTTTAACAATCTTGTCAACCATTTAGTTATTCCC
>JABUQX010019133.1:52500-55000 GCA_015478945.1 Trachelipus rathkii
TTGGAAAGAAGGAAATCCTTAAAATCAAATCAATCACTTCAAGTAGGAGAGAATGCATGAAAACGCCTAATTTAATTCAGATAATTAGAAGAAACAGTAGAGTTAACCTTTTTAATGAACTAATCAACAATAAATAAAACTAGCTGCAGTTTTAATTCGCAATTTACCTTTCTTGATAGATTTTAAAGCTCTAAAAACTATATCTTGCAATAAAGTAAATATACTTAATATTAATTAAAGGTCATTTTAGAAACTATACACTGCTTCTATTTTACAATTTTCTAGTTGAATTAGACATTAACTCTGCTTTTTACTCTTCACATTATTGTAATATATCATAACCTCAAATATTCTATGCACACTTCAAACAAGGATGAACAACCACCTCATACATAAAGAGCCATTACGGTTGTGCGAAAAAGTTTAAAAGTGCCTCAGAAGCTCTTACAAACTGGTTTAATAAAAGAAGTAATGTGATCCTTCAAAAATGATCAAGTGAAAAGAAAATTCCAAGAGCATTACGGACAGACGAAAGTTTGAGTTGTTTAATTTAGGAAATCTCATTCAGTAGTTGGGAGGAAGATAATGTCGAGCTCATGTATGAAGGAATTTAATTTTTGATGGATTAAAAATCAACCTTGCTTATTTGCCCAATAAGATAAGCAAGAAGAATTAGAAGTCAGTTACGCAAAGTTCACCGACTTCTCGCCTTTAAGATGAACATCTTAAAAAATGCAAGAACCAATAAAGGGTTCATAGTTAACCTTATCTAATTCTATCCTAATTATTTCTTCTATCTCTCTTTCCCTCACACTCATACACCCCCCCATACACATACACACGCATATATATATATATATATATATATATATATATAGCTATAACTTATATATATTTGTATTTATATAAATATATAAATATATATAAATATATATATATATATATATATATATATATAAATTCCTAGATTGAAAAATTTATATTTGAAATTTATTTAAAGAAAGACCTAGAGAGCACAAAAACTTTCAGAACTCACATCTAGAGGCTAATTTTTCTGGTGCAAATATATATGTCCATTATCAGATGGATAATATATATATATATATATATATATATATATATATATATATATATATATATATATATATATATATATATATATATATATATATATATATATATATATTTATA
This sequence comes from Trachelipus rathkii, assembly GCA_015478945.1. Classification (NCBI taxonomy): domain Eukaryota; kingdom Metazoa; phylum Arthropoda; class Malacostraca; order Isopoda; family Trachelipodidae; genus Trachelipus; species Trachelipus rathkii. The sequence goes on from JABUQX010019133.1 coordinate 53,692, forward strand.
TATAAATTTGTTATATAATATATGATGTTGGTGGTAGGCTTCAGAATGGAATCAAAAGTATGTATGACGATAGTGAAGCATGTGTAAGAATAAATGGAGTCGAAAGTGATTAGCTTAATATAAATAGCGGAGCGAAGTTGGGATGTGTTATGTCTCCTTGTTTATTTAATTTGTATATGCATGTGATTAGGAAAGAATTAGAGGTGGGGTGGCATGGGAAGGTGTCAGAATGATGGAGAATGAAAGAGTGTGAAGGGTGCCATGCTTAATATATGCGGATGATTTTGGTTTGTGTGGTGAATCTGAAGAGAAATTAGAGGTTTAGTAGCGGGGTTTAGTAAAGTGTGTTAAGGAGGGGTTTGAAAGTTAAATGTAGATAGATCTAAGTTGCAAAGTGTTCAGATAAACAATTTTAGGGGCGTGTTAAGTGTGAGAAGAATTGATAAAATAATTAATGAACGCATTTGAGAGTTGTGTGATGTGAAGAAGGGCGTAAATAACAGAATAAACGAGAGCCTATTGAGATGGTTTGGTCATATGGAAAGGAAGGATAATAGTCGGTTGGTTAAGTGGATGTATAGTGGTGAGTGTGTTGGAAATCGACCGGCTGGGAGACTGAAGAAAAAGTGGATTGAGTCAGGAAAGGAATGCCTGAAGGAGAGGAATGTGAGTTTTTCAGAGGATAGAAGAAAGATGCCTAACAGGAGTGAATGGCGGGGTTTTGTGCGGGAGTATGGTTGTTGGCTAGCCCAGGGGATTAGTCCCACAGCCAAGAGATGCCACAGTGAGGGCCCGTCGCAATCTCGTGAAGCCTCAGGGTGGATTTTTCTGATTGCAATGACTTTTCATTGGGGGTATAAAGGGGACGGTAAGGCTACTACTTTTCTGTTCGGTGTATATGCTGTACCTTACCCCCAATCTGGGGATAGATAGGAGGGGAGAGGAAGTAATAATATATATATATATATATACTTAATAATATATATATATATATATATATATATATATATAGCATATATATATATATATATTCTTTATATATATATATATATATATATATATATATATATATATATATATATATATATATATATATATGTTTATATATAACTCAAACTATATATATGCATATAGCATACTAATATATGTATATATATATGTATAATAATATATATATATAATATACTATATACTAATAACTATATACTGTATATATATATATGTTATATATATATATATATGTATAATATTATATCATATATGTAATAATAATATATAGCATAATATATATATATATATATATATATAT
>JABUQX010019133.1:67500-85000 GCA_015478945.1 Trachelipus rathkii
TATAAAGAAAAAATTTTGTATTTTATATATATATTTTTTTAAAATCGAATATTCTTGGATTTGAAGGTGGTGGTTAATGAAAATCTTTAATTTTACTCAAACATATAATTACAAACCACTGTCTATAATACATATAGCGGGCAAGCTCATCTCGATACACGAGACCTCATCGGGCCAAAGGAAGTATTCTTCTTTGTTTTGATCCCTTTTTAGGAATGTTCTAGTTGGTTGGTGATTGTCTTGATTGAGTTGTTGAAATATTTGGAGGTTTTTTAGGCATTCGTTGTATATATAGTCCAATTTTATTTCTCCGGGTTGTTTGTTGTAGTTATTATTATTTTGAATACAAAAGGATTCGAGTATCTTGTGATGGTTAGTGTGGGTGATGTTTCTGATGGATTGCATGTGATTGATATTGATATGGTGATCGAATGCTCTTCTATGGTGTGTCAATGCTGATTGTGAGTCATTTATGAGGTCTTGTTTGTGTTGGTATTTTCGTCTTGTGAAACCTGAGGGTTTCTCTCTATATAGTCCTATTGAATATGCGTGTTGTGGTAAGCATTTTGTGACCAGTTGCATTGTATTTATGGGATCTGAAGACATTTTTAGTGTGATGTTGACTGATGGGATTTAAGTGATGTCTTTTGGGATGTATTGTTTTATTTCATATAGGTATGTTTGGAGACAGGGCAGGAAGGAGGAGGGTGTCTTCATTGGAAGGGTTTGTGATGTAAATCTTGCAGCTTTTACATTTTAATTTATTTAAAAATAATCATTATGTGTTGAAAATATCATGCTTACAAATATAATTCTACAATATAAGCCAAATAAAAATATTGTGATCACTAAAAGTGATAAAGGCAATCAAATAGTTATTCTCAACCACAAAGATTACATTACTAAATGTAACAATATTCTTTCAGACAACAATACGTATTCCAAACTTAATAGTAACCCTTTAAAAAACTCCCAAATAGAATTTAATAAGAATCTAAAACGTATTTGCAAACAATTTCCTACCATTCACACTAATAATAAATCTTACATGACTAATCCTTCACAATTTTACGGGGTCCCAAAACCCACAAAAACAACATCCCCCTCCGTCCCATCATATCAAATATAAATAGCACAACTTACAAACTTCTTCATGGTTAGCGAAACAACTGAAACCTCTTATAAATAATATATCCACCTCCCACCTTAAGAATTCTGAAGATTTCATTTCTCGCACCAGCCGCCTAAACCCCAATACCCACAAATTCTTCAGTTTTGATGCAATTTCCCTCTTTACGTCAATCCTTGTCCCACACACCTTATCCCTACTAGAAAGATTTATCACTGAAAACTGCATTGATCTCCCCTTCCCCTTTCATATCATAAAAGAACTCATGAACCTTTCACTGCAACACAATTTTTTTCATTTTAACGGTCACTTCTGTAAACAAACCTCCGGCCTCAGCATGGGTTCACTCCTCTCCCCAATCCTCAGTAATATCTATAAAGAGCTCACTGAATACTATCACATTTTACCACATCCTCTTCTAAACAATATAGCACATGACTCAGATATGTCGATGACATTTTTGTCGCGATGCCCCATAGTACTAACCCGCAAGATTTCCTCATCTTTATTAACAATATACATCCATCCGTCCAATTTACAATAGAGAAATCATCCAATGACACTTTTCCTTTCCTTGACACGTTGGTTATATGGCAAAACAGTCCCCAGCTACTCTGCAGTATTTACAGAAAACCGACCTTTTCACTTAATTACATACACATGGTTATCCAATCATACAAGAAATACAAAATTAGCAGTCCTATGCTCTTTTTATCTCCTGGCCTTCCTTATTTGCTCTCACCCGTTTTTGCAAATAGAAACACAGCACATACACAGAACTTTCACACCCCTTCTATATCCAGATTATTTCATAACGAAAGCATACATAAAAGCCATAAAAACGATTTTACAGCACAAACTCCCAATAAGACACGCCTCCTCCTCCTACCTGCCCACAATAACTCCTTATGAAATTAAAACAATACCGTTCCAAATAAACATCACTTTTAATCCCATCCAGAATAGAACATCACCACTAATAATTACATTCAGACGTCCCTACAATACAATGCAGGAATCCTGTCAAAAAATACGTTTACTCATTATCCCGTTGCAAATTTTGCAATATGACTTTATAGGAGAAACCTCAGACTTCACAAGACGAAAATACCAATCACTCAATCCGATCTGGCGCAATGGATAGTTTCATTCAAGCAACTGGACACACCTATAGATGACACGTTTGTTTGATTCATCTATATCAAATTATCAACCACATGCAACCCATCAGAAATATAACCCACAGAAAAATAGAAAAATACTTGTATATCCTTTTGCATTTATAGACATAAATAACTACAAACAGAACAACCCTGAGAAATGAACGACTGGACTATAATATACACACGAATTCCTAAAACCTCCCAAATATTTTAACAACTCAATCAAGACAATCACCAACCAACTAGAACAATCCTAAAAAGCGATCAATCCATGAAAGAATACCCTCCTTTGGCTTGACGAGGTCTCGTGTATCGAGATGAAAGGTTGCCCGCTAAGTATGTATTGTAGTTAAGTGCATTTTGTAATTATACTGTTGAGGGTAAAAATTAAAGAATTTCAATAAATGACCATCTTCAAATCCAAGGGCAATATTCACCTTATATATATATATATATATATATATATATTGGTTTTTTAAAATTTGATTTTAAAAAGTATTTCTTTAAGGCGTTTGAAATTTCTCAAATAGGTTAGTTGACCCTTAAAAGTTAGGGATAATGGGGCTTTCAAGGACAACCTCAAAACTCTACGATACCATTTCATATTTTGTAATACTTAAAATATAGTTTATGTAATTTATGCTAAATATAACATTTATTTATAGTATGTGATTATACAACATTTATTTATGATATAATGTTCCTTTTTATATACTATTAGTATTGTACTGTTTAGAAAATAGGTTTTAAATACGCTGATAAAACAAGAGAGTTAACCTATTTCATTTAAAGAAAAACCAAATTAGAGAATTGAATTGTAACAATGTCATTTTTTTAGCAATTTTTTCGGAGCAAAATGCAGTTTTCTTTTAAAGTTATTTATATGTACCCATCGTAATCTGTATTAAATAATGTAACTTCTAGTTCAATATAATATTTTATATTATTTGTATCATATTTTGTATCTTATTTATGTAAATAACTTGTATTTTGGTACAAAAATAATTTCCTGCTTTTGACGCGAATTCTTAGTTTTTGCACGATTTTCAAAATAAAATTTTATATTTCGAGTGTAAAAGAAACTGTATTTGGCTCCATGTCAGGGAGACGTTTATGTATAATAAAAATTATAAAAATATTATTTCGCATAACTCTAGGTCAGCGAATGGTTTGAATATAGTAGAGCAAAATTTTGGTAAAATATTCTATAAAATAACCATAAACTGAGTTTTATTCCCTATATTAAAGAAATAACTATAAAAAAGGGTTCACGACTTATGTTGATGGTTGACTAACCGCCAGTAGCCGATCTTGGGTAAAAGAAGGTGATCCGACAAGAGGAAGCTTCAAGAATCTAGTGCCTGTTCTAGCTAGGTTCTGCAAGGTAAACCGGAGTTATTAAGTGGAACACAAAACGAACAACGCATGAAGAAGAAAACGAAATAACTCTCCAGCACTCCTACCACTTCATAAGAAAGAGTGAGCATATATAGTATATATAGTATATATATATATATATATAGAGAGAAAGAGTAGAAAGAGTATATATATATATATATATATATATAGAAAGAGAGAGAGAGAGAGAAAGAGAGAGAGAGACATATGAGAAAGAGAAAGAAAGAAAGAAAGAGAAAGAGAGAGTATGAGAGGAGGAGGAGAGGAGGAGAAAGAGAAAAAAAAGAAAGAGAGAAGAAAGAGAGGAGGAGAGAGAGAGAGAGAGAGAGAGAGAGAGAGAGAGAGAGAGAGAGGAGGAGTGAAGGAACATGGTTTCCTTTACAAACGCTAAAACAAAATATTCATAATATTTTGATGGAATAATAATAATAAGATTCTGTTTCCTCTTTATAAATGGTGAAAAGAGTAGATGTCAAATTGGAATACGAATTTCAATGAATATTTAACATACTCCTTATGGAATGAGCAATGACATATCTCTAAAATATAAAATAAATTAACATTGGATTGAGTGACAAGGCAAATTGAGAGATTTTCCAATATATTTATTTTCATATACTTTTCAGCCAAATAGTGGCGAATAATTCTCAGAAAACAGAATGGATAATAATACCATTAGATCCATTGCAAAACATCTTAGCTTTGCCGAATAAATATATTTAATTTCAAAATATTTTAAGATTAATCGTGATATAACAGAATTGGTTGCCATAATAAAACTTGCTCCAAAAACAAATATGGCAGTTAGGATAAAAATATAACAAATTAGAATTCAAATATAATTATTCTAGCATTTTATTAATTAAAGCTTAATACACACACACACAATCAAAGAGTTACAAAAATTTTGTGACAAAAACTTTTTTCTATATAACAAACACAATACACAAACGCTAGTCATGTTTACGCTACGGCATTAGATCTAGTATAATAACCTAATTAAAAATCGGGCATTTAATGCAATCGTTAATTTGCCATTATATTTGTAGGTATCAATGTGTTTCCGTCTTTGTGGGTAGGAGAGGGATAAATAAATTAGTTATATACATTAAAAGTATAAAACTATAAAGTTAAATAGTGAAGAGATTATCTATATCTTATGATCTCAAAGAATGCTCATTTCGCATTCACCAGTAAATGCATTATTTTAAAGAAGTCTTTATTACATTGAACATATCGATTTCACGGGAAAGAATCCCTAACTGAATCCTCTTCACCAATCTCCAGACACACCCTTTATTTCATTGTCCAACCCAACTCCCATATTACATATTACAGGAAGAGCAGGAGAAAGAAAGAAAGAGCATATGAGTGATAAAGAGTTCTTAATAAATTTATAAGTAGAATTCCTTTAAAAAGGTCTTTTGAACGAGCAGAAAGAAAACCTCAGCTGCGAAATTAACTAAAATTTTAAAAAGAAAAAAATATATATTAAAGAGGCGATGAAGACTCACACACGCACACCTAATCACACCTACACACACATACACAAAAACACACATATACACACACACACGTACATTTGCGCTCGTCAAATTCAAAATGGAATAAGAAAATCTAATAAAGGAAAAAGGAACTTTTATCATAAAAGAATCTCAAGATTTTCAAGATGTTTTTAAAGAGAAACTTTGAACATGTAAAAAAACAAAAAAAAAACAAAAAAACAAAACTGTTTGTTCCATGTAATGATACAACTAAAACCAAATGTACCCTGAATGCACATTTCATTTAAAAAGAAAAAAAAAGAGTTCGCACTTCACTGCCATTGCCCTATTGTAATAGTAAAACTATTCTAGGTAACTGCTGCCTTGGATCCTCAGAAGAGAACAAACATTAGAGCTTTGTCTCATTACTCAGTCCCTATACGTAATTATTATATTAATATATTAATTCTCGTAAGGCAACGAAACTATTTAGTTTATTATACACGTAATATTCCAATAAATAGAAAATGGAAAAAAATAAATTAATTTTGAGAGAACGAAAATGGAGTCTCTTCCCGTTGCCATTTTAAGTCCTGAGAGAACACCAAACCAAACAATAAGAATTCCCAAATGATTTTTAAAATTACGTTACATATTGGCAATACTTATTACTTTCTATTTCTTAAGAACGAATAACATTAATTATACCTTTTTTAGATGATCAAAGGCTGATAAATAAATTAATAAATAACAAAAGTTTCAAAAAGATATATATATATATATATATATATATATATATATATATATATATATATATATATATATATATATAGAGAGAGAGAAAGATATATATATATATATATATATATATATATATATATATATTTATTACATATATGTGTGTGTGTGTGTGGTAAAGAGTAAGCTATAACTTCTTGTCATAAATTCCACTGAGAGTAAAGATTTGCTCCCTTAAGTTATGGCTAGACATTTGACCAGACAGAACAAGCTCTCACTCAATTAACCCAATTTTCTCAAATTACCTTATACAAAATTATAAAATAAATAAACCTATTCACCTTTAAATATTCTTAAACAAACCAATCCTTCCTATAGTTTAGGTTTGAGACATATACATATATATATATATATATATATGAAAGATATGAGTGAGTGAGGAGCATATATATACATATATGAAGAGAGAAAGAGATATATATATATATATATATATATATAGAAAAGAAAGAAAGAGCATATATATATATATATATATATATAAAGAGTATATTCAACACGATCTATCTCCTGCAAAGTTTTAGGAAAAAAGAAGAAAAAATTTCGATGAAGAGGGAAAATAAAATTTACATTTACTGTGTAAAGAAAAAATAATTGTATTAGTTTTTTATAATATTTAAGTAAGGTTGGTTTTAGATTAAGTAATAAGTAAGTAGTAAGTAAGTAATTAAATATGTGGTGGCAAGATTACTAAGTTGTTAGCCATTATAGATTTTAAAATCCCTGAAGCAAATCCATTAAGTTCTTAATTTCATTGGTTAAAATACTTTTAAGGAACTTTGATCTTATTTATTTTTCAAAAAAAAAAAAAAAAAACTCTTAAAAGTGGGGTAAATTCAAAATTTTAGTAAATATACCTTTTTCGGTGAAAGATCGTACTGAATATTCCATATATATATATATATATATATATATATATATATATATATATATATATATATATATATATATATATAGGTAGGTATATATATATATATATATATATATATATATATATATATATATAAATTTGGTAGACGAATTATTTAGATCATTTTAATTTTAGGGTAATGATCTTTCCTAATTTTCGTATATTCTGCTTGAGATGGTAAAACTAAGAAGGTTTCCCCGACTGAAGATGAAGCAGCGAGAATCTCGATTGCGCTTCTCTCGAAGGTTAACTTCTTCGTTAGAACAGAACTATTGCATTCATAGACTCCGGCACACGTCGAAGCCACTGGGTATTTACCGACTATTTTGTATATTATATGATATAGTTACTGTATCAATAGCCTGTACAGAACATACAAAATTTTATGTGGGTTTGAATTTTACCCTTGAGATTTGCAATCCAAAAGTGTTATCCCTGACCAATGATGAGCCGAAAAGGAAGAACCTCCACCTTCCCCTCGACAGGCCACCCCCTCTCAAGAGGTGGTCTATGATCCACGAATTACGCCTCATTCCTCTTGGAGAAGGCAGCCCCTTCGTATGAAAGTGGCGGTCTCCTTGTGAAGCTTATCGTGGTTGGCAACATCTTTGGCTTCATAACTGGCGGCAAGGGTTCAAAACCCACTTAGGTAAGGTCATGTTCTGTACAGATAATGATGCGAGTAATGTATTATCCATATGTATACAAAATGGTGTCCCGTTAAATTACTCAAAGTGTGTGACCTCTCTGACCCGAGGTAAGCACAGAGTTCTTCAGGAGGTCTATGATCCGCGCGAATGAACATGCCTTGTTCCTTTGGAGAGGGAGTAGCTCCTCTCAGGAGGAAAGTATGGTTCCTTTTAGCTGGTCGTCGCCTGGCAACCTCCTGGTATACCATCATCTCATGGTAAGGGTTCAAAACCCACTTAGGACCATTATTGCTATATATTTGCTATACATATATATGAGAAAGAGAGAAAGAGATATATATATATATATATATATATATATATATGTATATATATATATATATATATATATATATATATATATATAGCATGGCATATATATGCCTCCAAATCCAAAAGCTAAAAAGATATGAAATCTTTCTCTATTCAAGAAATGAATATAATTTAAATGTAGGTAATTCATTTTCCAAGTTTAATAGAACTCTGATAATATGAAAATTAATCAAATTCTCGGGACTTTTTTCAGCCTCGTTCCTGCTTCTGTCAAGTTTCAAATTCACAAAAATAAAGTTCCAATAAAGGTATGACGTAATTTAAATGTATTAATTTCAATACCAAATATAAAAAATTATTTAATCAATGCCAGATCTATTTCCAATATATATATATATATATATATATATATATATATATATATATATATATATATATATATATATATATATATGTAAAAAAGTGTATATATATATATATAAATATATATATATATATAATATATATATATATATATATATATATATATATATATATATATATATATATATATATATATATATATATATATATATATATATATATATATATATATATATATATATATATATTGATTCGCATAGCCATATTCTGAATGACTGCAAAGAAGTGTCTGCTGCAGAGAACAATCTTATTGGACCTAAATTAGGAACAGTGGAAGAGAAAATAAATGAAAATCGAAAAATTTCATATTTCCTTCCTAGAAAAGAAATTTTAATACTTCAGAGAATATAATTCTCTTGAGGATTATGTCATTACATATATGTAGGATGAATTTCTGGAAAGTTTAGTTTCTTTAATCTGTATAACTCAATTCATTAAAAGAATATCTCAAAACATTTTGTTAAATATTTTAAGTCTTCAATATTATTGTAAAGAAAAGGATAATTCATTTTTTTAATAGCATAAAGAATAATCATGATTCTGTATTCTGTTCACCCTGAGGGATTTCTCCTATGGAAGAAGCAGTTGCCATTTTAAGAAAGTTAAAATACGGAACCAAATCTGTTAAGTTTGAACTACCAAATTGCAATGAAAGTTTCTTCTCCAAAGGTATGGGTCATTCCATTGGAAAGCTTTCAAAGAAATGATTATATTCAGTAATGAATAAAAGATTGAAAGAATCAAGAGGGATGTACACACTATCTCATATACATACATACATATACATATACATATGATGTATACATATTCATATACATATATACATACATATATATATATATATATATATATATATATATATATATATATACATACATCTATATATATATATATATACATATATGGTGAGCATATATATATATATATATATATATATATATATATATATAAGAGCGTTCCTAGCTCAAAGGTAGAGCACTCGCCTAGCTAGGCAACTGTGGGGTCCTAGGTTCGAGACTGGGCTGGAGCGAGAGAATGAGCCATTCTCTACACCTTGTTTGTCCCATCCAGGACGTTACAATGAGCACATTTGTGGTGCTTTTGCTATTGGAATGGGAATTAATCAGGCTTCAGATAGGTCTTTCCAGCCAGTGACTAGCTGTGTTGTGCCCCTGTTCCCAACCTCTGAAAGGGTCCCACCTGACAGGACGAAAGTCTGAAGGGAGGTGGAGAAGATGAAGAAGATTATATATATATATATATATATATATATATATATATATATATATATATATATATATATATATATATATATATATATATATATATATATATAATTGGCTGAGAGATAGATAATGAAAGAAAGAAAGAGAGAGGAGAGAGAGAGGAGAGGGAAGGAAGGAAGGAAGGAATGGAATGGAATCGAAAATTTCTAAAAATTCATGAATTCTGTCAGAGAGCGATCTATTAAGTTAAATTACGGTATACATAAACTTCCGAGAATAGTTCACCTTTACTCTCTATTAATAACATGAAATATATTTTATATGTGGTCAATAATTCCCGATCGGTCTCACTGGGTTCATAAATCACAAAAAAACCAATGCCTATACTCCATGAATGACACTCCCTGATTTATGGATGCAGTGAGCGCGGCACCTCTTCATCACGATTTCTATAAAGCACTGAAAAATTCTCGATTCATGCATAAAGCACATTTATCTTGCTTTACATTTTTATGGACCATTATTACTGATATTACATACACTCTAAATATCTCAGTATTATTAAATCTTTTTTATTTCAACCTATTTGCAAAAGTATTATATATATTCACTATAAGCATGGTGTATATATTATGCATATTTTATATTGTATGTATTTGTACTGGAACACGATACAATTGTTTATAAAAAGATCTGTCTGCAGGCAAGTTCATTCTCACACAATACACACACAAACAATACATATATTAGATACATACATACATACATGCACACATATTATTATTATTATTATTAATATTATTACACAACTTGAGCTGTTGAAGAGATGATACATATGAGCACACATATATATTATTATTATTATTATTAATATATATATATATATATATATATATATATATATATATATATATATATATATATATATATATATATATATATATATATATATATATATATATTATTTTGTTTAAAATGTGATTTTAAAAAATAAGTATTTCTTTGAGGTGGTTTGAAATTGCTCAAAATATATATGCTGTGAGCCTTTAAAAGTTAGGGATAATGGGGCTTTCAAGGACAACCTCAAAACTATACGATGCGATTTTATATTTTGCAATACTTAAAATATAATTTATATATTTGTGTTAAATATAACTTTTATTTATAGTATGTGATTATACAACATTTATTTTATGATATAATGTTTCTTTTTATATACTATTATTATTGTGCTGTTTAGAAAATAGGTTTTAAATACGCTGATAAAACAAGAGAGTTAACCAATTTCATTTAAAAAGAACAAATTGTTAGAATGTCATTTTTTCAGCAATTTTTTTCGGAGCAAAACGCAGTTTTCTTTTAAAGTTTTTTATATGTATTTCCAATTGTAATCCGTATTAAATAATGTAAATTCTAGTGTAATGTAATATTTTATAGTATTTTGTATCGTATTTTGTATCACATTTATGTAAATAACTTGTATTTTGGTACAAAGATATTTTCCTGTTTTTGGCGCGAATTCTTTGTTTTTGCACGATTTTCAAAATAAAACTTTACATTTCGAGTGTTAAAAAAACTGTATTTGGCTTCATGTCAGAGAGATGTTTATGTATAATAAAAATTATTAAAATATTATTTCGCATAACTCTAGGTCAGCGAATGGTTTGAATATAGTATAACATAATTTTGGTAAAATATTCTATCAATTAACCAGAAACTGAATTTTATTCCTATATAAAATAAATAACTATAAGAAAGGGTCTACGACTTATGTTGATGGTTGACTAGGCGCTAGTTGCCCAGCTTAGGTAAAAGAAGGTGACCCAACCAGAGAAAGCTGCAAATAATCTAGTACCTATTCTAGTTAGGATCTGCAAGGTAAACCGGAGTTATTAAGTGGAACACAAAAAGAACAACTAAAACTTGTGAAGTGCATGAAAAAGATAAAGAAATAACTCCCAACACTCCTTCATAATTTATATAAAAAATATAAATAAATATATAACATATATATATATATATATATATATATATATATATATATATATATATATATATATATATATATATATATATATATATATATATATATATATATATATATATTATTAAGCCTATGTATGTAAATAAAGTGAGGAAATGCAATAAATGGAAACTTTGGCTCCGAAAACAATAATTTGGCATCATTTCCTTCCATTGAAACTCTCCGGTTTATTTAAACCGAATTTCGCACTAAAAAATATTAATAATATTTGATGCTCTTTAAATATATAGGATTCTGTTTCCTCTTTATAAATGGCGAAAAGATTAGATGTCAAATTGGAATATGAATTTCAATGAATATTTAACATACTCCTTATGTAATGACTAATGACATATCTCTAAAATGTAAAATGTTAACATTGGATTGTGTGACATGGCAAACGGAGAGATTTTCCTATATATTTATTTTTATATAATTTTCAGCGAAATATTGGCGAATAATTCTCAGAAAACAGAAAGGATAATAATACCATAAGATGCCTTGCAGAACATCTTAGCTTTGCCGAAAAAATCAATTTAATTTCAAAAACTTTTAAGATTGATCGTGAAATAACAGAATTGGTTTGCATAGTAAAAGTTGTTCCAAAAATAAATATGGCGGTTAGGATAAAAATATAACAAATTAGAATTCAATTATAATTATTTTAGCATTTTATTAATTGAAGAGTAATACACACACACAATCAAAGGGTTACAAATATTTTGTGACAAAAACTTCTTTCTATATTATAAACACAATACACAAACGCTAGTCATGTTTATGCTACAGCATCAGATCCAGTAAAATAACCTAATTAAAAATCGGGTATTTAATGCAATCGTTAATTTGACATTATATTTGTATGTATAAGTGTGTTTCCGTCATTGTGGGTAGGAGAGGGATAAAAAAATTAGTTATATACATTAAAAGTATGAAACTATAAACTTAAATAGTGAAGAGATTATCTATATATTATGATCTCAAAAAATGCTCAATTCGCATTCACCAGTAAATGCATTATGATAAGGAAGTCTTTATTACATTGAACATATCGATTTTCAGGTGGGAAAGAAATCTCAATCTGAATGAATTTCTTCTCACTAATTTCAGATACATCTTTGTTTATTGTTCAACTCCAATCAACTCCTATACACTATATATATATATATATATATATATATATATATATATATATATATATATATATATATATATATATTATACATATATACATATATATATATATATATATATATATATATATATATATATATATATACATATATATATATAAATATATATATATAATATTAATATATATATATAAATATATATATATATATATATATATATATATATATATATATATATATATATATATATATATATATATATATATATATATATTATTAACTGTCCTATACTGACTCCTTGACCCTTCTCTGCGGCCGTGACGTAGGGTGCTTTATTCTTTTTCTATAGGTACTTACAACGGCAGGTGCTCATGTGACTGGATCCTCTTCGTATCTCTACTACTGCGTCACCTCCTTGCAACACAAGAGGCGTCTTGTTCTTCATGAAAATTGTAAATATTGCCGTTCAAGGATTAGACTGGTAATAACCTATTATTGTTATACAGAAGTTTTAAAATTTTGTTAATTTCTGTTTTTAAATTTTAGATTTTTTTTATTATTTTTTTCTATTATAGATCCGAGAGATTTTGTGTTTTGTTATGTATTATGTTAATTTTTCTTTTTCTTTTATTTATTTATTTATTTATTTATTTATTTATTTATTTATTTATTTATTTATTTATTTATTTATTTATTTTTTTTTTTTTTATTTATTTTTCTTTTGAAAAGGGCATTGCCCGTGAGTGGTGGTATCATGTAAAATATATATAAATATATATATACACACAAAGTTCTTCATACATTTTTAAGTAGAATTCCTTTAAAAAGGTCTTTTGCACGAGCAGAAAGAAAACCTCAGCTGCTGAAATTAACTAAATTTTAAAGAGAAAAAATATATATTAAAGAGGCGATGAAGACTCACACACGCACACCTAATCACACCTATACACATATACACAAACACACACATATACACACACACACACATGTACATTTGCGCTCGTCAAATTCAAAATGGAATAAGAAAATCTAATAAAGGAAAAAGGAACTTTTATCATAAAAAAATCTCAAGATTTTCAAGATGTTTTTAAAGAGAAACTTGGAACATGTAAAAAAAAAAAAAAAAAAAAATTGTTTGTTCCATGTAATGATACAACTAAAAACGAAAGTACCCTGAATGTACATTTCATTTAAAAAGAAAAAAAAAAAAGAGTTCGTACTTCACTCTCATTGCCCAATTGTAATAGTAAAACTATTGTAGGTAACTGCTGCCTTGGATCCTGAGAAGAGAACAAATATTAAAACTTTGACTCATTACTCAGTCCCTCTACGTAATTATTATATTAATATATTAATTCTCGTAAGGCAACGAAACTATTTAGTTTATTATACACGTAATATTCCAATAAATAGAAAATGGAAAAAAATAAATTAATTTTGAGAGAACGAAAATGGAGTCTCTTCCCGTTGCCATTTTAAGTCCTGAGAGAACACCAAACCAAACAATAAGAATTCCCAAATGATTTTTAAAATTACGTTACATATTTGCAGGCTTATTACTTTCATTTCTTTTGGGAATAAAAGTGACTCTCTGATTTAATACCAAAGTCTGATAAATAATATTCAAAATCATTAAAAGAAATTCCAGACACGGGAAAGGATATATATAAATATATATATATATATATATATTTATATGAGAGAGAGAGAGAGAGAGAGGAGAGGAGAGAGAGGAGAGAGAGAGGAGAAAGAGGAGAGAGAGAGGAATGGAAATCGTCAAGAAATACTTGGGAAGGAATGGAGAGAGAGAGAGAGAGAGAGAGAGAGAGACACTATATATACATATATATGAAAGAAAGAGCACACATATATATATGAGCAGCATATATATATATATATATATATATATATATATTTAATACGATCTTTCTCCTGCAAAATTTTTGGGAATAGAAGAAAATTTTAATGAGGGAAAATAAAATTATATTTACTGCAAAGAAAATACTGTAATAGTTTATAATATTTAATGGTGATTTTTATGTAATAAATAAGGTGGTAATTAATTATAAATATATGCAGTAAGATTATTTAAGCAGGTTATTATTATAGATTTAAACTTATGACTTACAACTTATAACTTATAATTCATTATTAAAAAAAACTTGAAGTAACTTTTAATCTTTATGCTTATTGGTTAAAAAAGCAAATACTTTATAAAGTGGGAAAAATTTCCCTATAACATAATCTTTCGGTGAAAAAAAGATCGTACTGAATATCTTTATATATATATATATATATACATACATATATATATATATATATATATATATATATATATATATATATATTATTGCTGTTATTTCATATATATATATATATATATATATATATATATATATATAAAGATAAATGCTCGAAATCGGAGTTCTAGAACTGGAAAAAAAACACATAATGTCCCTAAATGGGTTTGAGCCCTTACCCTTGAGATGGTAAACCAAGAAGGTTTCCCCTTGACCAAGATGAGCTAAAAGGAGAACCACCGCTTTCCTCTGAAAGGCTAATCCCTTCTCAAGAGGAACAAGGTATGTCCATTCGCGGTTCATAGACCTCCGGAAGAACTTTCGCTCACACTCGGGTCAGAGCTCACACTTGGGTAATTTTAACCGGGACTTCATTTTGTATACATAAGGATAATACATTACTCGCATCACTATCTGTACAGAACATAATGTCCCTATGTGGGTTTGAACCCTTACCCTTGAGATGGTAATCCAAAAGTGTTATCCCTTGACCACGATGAGCTAAAAGGAGAACCTCCACTTTCCCCTGATAGGCTACTCCCTTCTCAAGAGGTGGTCTATGATCCACGAATTCACATGCCTTATTCCTCTTGAGAAGGTAGTAGCCTTTCAGAAGAAAGTGGCGGTTCTCCTTGTAGCTTATCGTGGTTAAGGGGTAACATTCTTGGTTTACAATCTCAAGGGTAAGGGTTCAAACCCACTTAGGTACATTATGTTCTGTACAGATAATGATGCGAGTAATGTATTATCCATATGTATACAAAATGAAGTCCTTGTTAAAATTACCAAAGTGTGACCTCTGACCCGAGTGTGAGCACAGAGTTCTTCAGGAGGTCTATGATCCGCGAATGAACATGCCTTGTTCCTCTTGAGAAGGGAAAGTGGCGGTTCTCCTTTTAGCTTATCGTCGTCAAGGGGTAACCCTCTTGTATACCATCTCAAGTAAGGTACACACACGAGAGATATTACTGTTTCTATATTATATATATATATATATATATATATATATATAATATTATATATATATATATATATATTATATATATATATATATATATATTATAATATATATATATATATATAATATTATATATATAATATAATGATAAATATATTATATATTTATATATATATATATATATTATATATATATATTATATAATTAATATATATTATATAATTATATATATATATATATATATAATATAGAACTTATTATGGTGGATAAACAAAATAATTTGGATATGCATTAAAAATCAAACTCCTAAAAATTAAATAAAGTTTCTAAATTTAAAATGAATATAATTTAAATTTAGTAATTCCTTTTCGTTTAATTAGAACTCTCAATATAGTCAAATAACAAATCTTGCGGACTTTGTCATCCCTTCCGCTTCGTCAAGTTTCAAATTCACAAAAATAAGTTCTCAATTCTTTATAACCATTCAAATTACTGTTCAAAAATTCATTCCAAATATAAAATTTATTTAATCCATGCCAGAATCTATTTCATATACTATATATATAATAATTATTATTATATATATATTAATATCTATATATATATATTATATATATAATGATTTTATTATATATATATTATATATATATTATAAATATATTATATTATATATACTATATTATATATATAATATATATATTTATAATATTAATATATATATATAATATAATTATATATACTATATATATATATATTATTGATTTCGCATCAGCATATTCTGAATGACTGCAAAGAAGTGTCTGCTGCAGAGAACACATCTATTGGACGGTCAATAATCAGTGGAAGAGAAATAAAATGAAATCGAAAAATTTCAGATTTTGTAGAAAAGATGTGTTATCCCTTCCGAGAATATGATTCTCGTGACGATTAAGTAATTACATATATGTAGGATGAATCTCTGGACATTTTAATTTCTTTAATCTGTATAACTCAATTCATTTAAAGAATATCTCAAAGCATTTGTTAAATATTTTAAGTCTTCAATATTATTGTAAATAAAAGGATAAATTAATTTTTTTTAAGCTAAAAGAATAATCATGATGTGTATTCTGTTACCGAGGATTTCTCTTAGGTGGAAGAAGCCAGTAGCCATTTCAAGAAAGTTAAAATACGGTCCAATCTAGTTAAGTTTGAACTAACCAAATGCACTGAAGTTTCTTCTCAAATGGTATGGGTCATTCATACACTGAAGCTTTTCAAAGAAGATGATAATATCAGTACATGAATAAGATTGAAAAGAATCAGAAATACACCTGAGGAGATCGTATATAGTACCACAAAGTTACTAATATATTTTGATACAATTTTTGTAAAATAAATATCCCTAGGATATACTAATATATATATAATATATATATCTATAATATAATATATATATATATATATAATATATTATATATGATAATATATATATTATATATATATATATTATATATATTATTTATAATTTAAATATATATATATATATATCTGCGTAATTTGCGTTAGACACTTGGGTAGGCCAAAGTTTATATTATATATATATATTAATAT
>JABUQX010019133.1:87500-103827 GCA_015478945.1 Trachelipus rathkii
TTTCTGAAACAATTAAATAAACTGTTCTTTTTTTTGGAGGGGGGAAGGGGTGTGATCATGTCATATGAAAGAGCTTTCACCAAAATGGCAATAAAATCTTTAATATTTAAGATATTTCAATGCTTTTTTCACTATAATACTCCTATCTATTTTATGTAGGAATAAATTTCATTTACACACTTTATTTCAAATTTTTTTTCTTAAAAAATTTTTTTGACAAAAATCTGAAAAGTTACTCCAAATTTTTTGAAGTAAAAGAAATCAATCACGTGTGACACCACCTTACAATTCATACAAAAGAATTTAAAATAAACGTCATTCTGTTAAGGATTTTATATGCAGATTTGTTACCAATTTTAGTTATGTTATCCTTATTTTATTTAAATGATTTTTTTGGACTAATGTAAGAAAAGAATGCTAGAAAACGCAAATAAACATTTGGAGAATATTATTTCTTTTTTTAGACGGCAAAAAAGTATTTATTCGCATTTATATAATGTTTATATTTATATTTCAAAAATTGTAGATGATTATTATTAAATATATATATATTAAATATTTATATTAATATATACTATATATATATATACATCGCGTAGCAGGGGGCAGGGGCACTTGCCCCCTAAATCTTGGCGAAATTAAAAACATCCTTATATGTTTGCCAGACCGACGTTTTTAAGTTATCGATAGATACTGAAAGAGTAATTACTAATTACTAACGCATTATAAACATACATTTTTTTAATAGTTTTAATGTGTTTTCGTTTTCATATGGCTTTAAGTCTATTACCTAGCCGTGTTTTTTTTACTGCTAGATTCTTTTGACAGTATTCTCCGCTATTACAGACAGTATTCCCCGCTGGAACTCTCAGTATGACGATAGCATTTGCGGCTGCATATTAGCTGCTAAACATACATATATATATATATATATATAATATATAATATTATATATATATATCATATATATAATATTAGTAGTATATATATATATTTATATATATATATATATTTATTATTATATAATCATATATTATATTTATATATTTATAGTATATATATATCACTCACCTTTGCCCCCCCTAAATGCAATCCTGCCTACGCCCATGGTATATATCATTATAATTATATATTATATAAATATATATATAGTTATACTATATATATAATATATATTATTTTTTTTGTTATTATATATTAATTCTATATGTATATATAAAATATATATATATATATATTATATTATATATATATATATATATATATATATATTATATATATATATACTATATAGTATATATATATATATATATATTATATTATATATATATATAATAGGGTCCAAAAGCACCTCCCTTCATGGATTTTAATAAGTTACGAGTTTCAAAGCAGTGATTATGTAGCCCCATTTAGAAAACTGGTTCGAGATGCCTTCTTTTTCTGCGGAGGTGGATCGGAGACTAGTGGTAGAACCTACTGCACATTGTCTAACGGCAACGCTGTGACCGATGGTTCGCAGTCCTGCGCTGATGTGAAATTTTTTATTCTTACTTATTATTGCAAATTGATGCAACAAGCATGGTTGTGCTATTTCGGCGTTAGCTTTACTATGGTTGGTTGCTCTGTAACCCAAGAACACCCAAGCAGAAGCCATGTAGCCCCAGCAGGTGTTTCCAACCACCCTCTATCGTTTTAAATAAGGTACAGTTTCAAGCAATCGTATCGAGGAGAAGATTAAAAAACTGTTCGATATGCCTTTTTATCTGGGAAGGCGGAATCGAACTAGTGTAGCAGCTGTCCTGCGACATTGTCTAACGCGACGCTTTGTCGATGGATTCGAGGTCCGGCCCGCGAGAAATTCTCTTTGTCTTATTTTGCAAATTATGTTGCAACAAGCATGTTGTGCCATTCGGCTTCTTTGACTTTGATGCTGCTCTTACTTACCCAGAATACCAAGCAGAATGTCCATGTGCCCCAGCAGGTTTCAACCACCCCCTGTCCATTTAAAATAAGTACTGTTTCAAAACAGTGATTTCGCAATTTATAAGAAAATTGTTCCGAGATGCCATCTATTTTTCTGCTGGAAGGTGGACTCGGACAGTGACAGAAGTTCCGTACATTGCTAACGCAACGCTGTTGCCGCATGTGTTCGATCCTGCGCGAGTGAAATTATAATCGTTTATTATTAAGTTGCCGCAACAAGCATGTGCCCATTTCGGCGTTCCTTGACTTGGTTGGTTGCCTCTTGTTAACCCAGAGCACCCAAGCAGAAATGCCCATTACCAAGCAGTGTTCAAACCACCCTCTGTCTATTTAAATAAGTACGAGTTTCAACATGTGATATCGAGAGTAAATTAGAAACTGTTCCATATGCCTTCTTCTGGAAAGGCGGATTGACTAGTGTAGAGCTTCCTGTACTTGTCTAACGGCAACGTTGCCGATGTCTCGATCCTGGGGCGAGTAAATTTTTTCTTCGTCTTATTATGCAAATGTTGCAACAAGCATGTTGAGCCCATTCGGCGTATCTGACTTAGTTTGGATACTTCCTGTAACCCAGAGAACACCCATGGCAGAAGCATGTACCCTAGCAGGTGTTCCAAAAGATATATATATTTAAATACAGTACTAAAGTTCAAGCACTGATATCGAAGCAGGAGATTAGAAAACTGTTCGAGATGCTTTTTTCTGAAGAAGGTGGATCGACTAAGTGTAGAGCTTTCGTACATTGTCTGTATCGGCGCGCTGTTGTCTGATGAGTTTCGAATCCTGGCGCGACGCTCGAAATTTTTCTTTGTCTTATTATTGCAAATTTGTCGCAACAAGCACTGTTGTGCACATTTCGGCGTTTGTCTCTGACTTTGGTTTGGTTTCCTTGTAACCCAGTGAACACCGCAGCAGGATGCAGGATCCCTGCAGTTTCCAACCACCCTTCGCTGTCGAGTGTAAATATGTACATTTTAAAGCAGTATATCGAAAGCTTAGATTTAAGAAAGATGTCGCAGATGCCTCTTTTCTGGAAGGCGGATATAAATTTAATATTAAATTTCTTTTTATAAAAAAAAAAAGTTAATATAACAATCCAAAAATCTATAAAACTATTTTTCTAAATTGTTAAATTCGGGACTCATCTTATTAGCATTTGCTTCCTTATTATGTATTAGCATTTAAATTGTTGCTTTTCCACTGTATGGCTTGAGAGTATTGACGTATGATTCATCTAATGACGTTGAGGATATTTATTGGCTATTTCAAAAAGACTTACCGCCTCTCCTCACTGAATATGTTCTATTTTAGAGACTGCATTATATACTTATTATATAGTATATATATAATATATATATTATAATACTATATATATATAATAATATAATATATATATATATATATTATATATAGTAATATATATATATATATATATATATTATATATATATACTATATTCCCACGCACATCGTAAATAATTATCTTATTAAAGACTTCGCTCGGCTAGGTCTATATTTGAAAATTGAGGCAGCACTTCTTTTGTATAATATTTTCACCTAAAAAATATTTCTTGAAAAAACATTTACTTCGGCCCGGCTCTGGATCCGCTCCGGCTCCGCTCCGGCCCGCTCCGGGCTCCCCGGCTCCGGCTCCTTCTAAAGGTTTCTGACACTATTTTAAAATTGTTTCAGCACGTCTTCTGTAATATTTTTTCCAATTAAAAATATTTTTCGAAAAATTTCTACTCGGTCCCGCTCGACTCCGGATCCGCGATCCAACTAAGATTTGCACAATTGAAAATATCAGCACGTCTTCTGAACAATATACTTTTTCTCCTAAAAAGTGTTAATGAAAAATCATTACAAGGATCCGGCTCCGCCCGCTCGGCTCCGACTTCGGCTTCGCTCCCGACTAAAGGTTTCTGCACTATTTGTAAATTATTCAGCAAGTCTTCTGGAAAAATTTTTCACCTAAAATATTTATTGAAAATTTCATACTAGATCCGTCGACTCAGGCCTCAGATCCCGGCTCCTGAATCCAACTAAGGTTTTACTTATTCGAAAAGTTGTTCAGAAGTCGTTTGACAAATATTTTTCATACTAAACAATATTTCTTGAAAAAAATATCGATACCCAGATCCGATCG
Organism: Trachelipus rathkii; assembly: GCA_015478945.1. NCBI lineage: Eukaryota > Metazoa > Arthropoda > Malacostraca > Isopoda > Trachelipodidae > Trachelipus > Trachelipus rathkii. The sequence continues at coordinate 91,629 of JABUQX010019133.1, forward strand.
CGATCCGGATCCAGCCTCCACTTCGACTTCGCCTCCGCGCATCCGGACTAGTTTCTGCACTATTTGAAATTGTTCAGCACGTCTCCTGCAATAAAGTTTTTACATAAAAATATTTTTCGAAAAAATTTCAATACCCCGGATCGGCCGAGATCCGAACTCCGCTTCGCTCGGATCTGAACTCAGTTCTGCACTATTTATGAAAATTGTTCGCATGTCTGTCTGACAAATAAATTTTTCACTAAAAAATATTTCTCGAAAAAAATTCATCACCAATCCTGCTCCGGATACGGCTCCGGATAGGACTTCGGCTCGGCTCCGATCCGACTAATGTTTCATAAGACTATTTGAACTTGTTAGCACGTGCTTCTTGAAATAATATTATTTCCCCTCAAAAAATATTTTCTGGAGAAAAAAATTCATACCAGGATCCGGCTCGGCTCCGACTACAGCTTCGGACCTCCGGATCCGACTAGTTCTGCAACTATTTGAAAACTTGTTCGCACGTCTTCTGACAATAATTTTCACCAAAAAAATATTTTCCGAAAAAAATTCATACCAAGGATCCGCTCCGGTTACGGCTCCGGATACGACTTCGGCTTCGGCTCCTGCGCATCCGACTATCATTTCTACACTTTTTGAACATTGCTCAGCACGTCTTCTTGAAATAAATTTTTCACCTAAAAAATATTTTTCTGAAGAAAATTCATATCCAGGATCCGGATCCGGATCCGGATCGACTTCAGCTTCGGCTCCGAATCCGAACTAAGGTTTGCACTATTTGAAAAATTGTTCGCAAGTCTTCTGACAAATTTTTCACCAAAAATTATTTCCCGAAAAAAATTCATGCCCAGATCAGGCTCCGGATCCGCTCGGATCCACTATGTTCTAGACTAATTTGAAACATTGCTCAGCACGTCTTCTTGAAATAATTTTTCACCTAGAAAAATATTTTCTGAAGAAAAATTCATACCCAATCCGCATCCGGATCCGGATTCGGATCCGACTTCAGCTTCGGTTCCGGATTCCGGACAACGGTTCTGCAGCTATTTGAAAATTGCTTCGCACGTACTTCTGACAATAAATTTTCCCCTAAAAAAAACATTTCCCGAAAAAAATTCATAACCAGGATCCGGCTCCGATACGACTTCGGTCTCGGCTCGGATCCGACTAATGTTTCTACACTATTTGAACAATGCTCAGCACGTCTTCTTGAAATAAAATTTTCACCTAAAAAAATATTTCTGAAGAAAATTTTCATACCAGGATCCGGATCCGGATTCGAATCCGACTCAGCTTCGCGTTCCGGATCCGACTAAGGTTTCTTCACTATTTGAAATTTGTTCAGCCATTTGACGCCAATAATTTTCCACCAAAAATTATTTCCAAATTCATACCTAGATCCTGCTCGGATACGACTCCGACCGACTAGGTTCTTAGACTAATTGAAATTGTCCAGCACGCTCTCTTAAATAAATTTATCACCTAGAAAAATATTTTCTGAAGAAATTCATACCAAGATCCGGATCCGGGATTCCGGCCTGACTCAGCGGCACCGGCTCCGACTAAAGTTCTGCACTATTTGAAAATTTGTTTCGGCACGTCTTTCTGACAATAAAATTTCTTCACAAAAAATATATTTCCCGAAAAAAGTTCATACCCAAGATCGGCTCCGGATACGGCTCCGGAGTACTACTTCGCTCGGCTCCGGACCCGACTAATGTTTCTACACTATTAAAACATTGCTCAGCACGTCTTCTGAAAATAAATTTTCACCTAAAAAATAATTTTCTGAAGAAAATTTACCATCCTTCTCACTGCTCCGACTCCGGCATCGCTTCGACTCCAGATCCGGCTAAAGTTTCCTGCACTATTTGAAAATTGTCGCACCGTATTCTGTCTGACAATAAATTTTTCACCCAAAACATATTTCCCGAAAAAAATTCATACCCAGGATTCGGCTCCGGCCCGGCTCCGGCTCCGGCTCGGCTCCGGATCCGGTTATGACTTCGGTTCGGCTCCGATCCGACTAAGGTTTTCTGCACTATTTTGATAGACTGTTCAGCACGTCTTCTGCCAATAAATTTTTCACCTAAAAAATATTTTTGAAAAAAAAATTCCTACACTGGCTCCGCTCCGGCTCCGCGCTTCGACAACCGCTCTGCTTTGACCCGCTCCCAGATCCGCGATTCGGATCCAACTAAGATTCTGCACTATTTGAAATTGTTTAGTACGTTTTCTGGGAAAATAAATTTTCATCTAAAAAATTATTTCTTGTAAAAAATTTATACCCAGGATCTCGGCACCGGCACAAGCTCCAGCTCCTGCTCCGTCCAGCTCTGCTTCCAGCTCCTGCTTCCACTGAGTGGACTGAGAAAATCCGAAATGGGTGGAGGTAAGAATAAATATATAATATATATATATATATATATTATATATATATAATTATATATTATATATATATATATATATAATATATATATATATATAATATATATATATATATATATATATATATATATATATATATATATATATATAATATTTTATATATTATATATATATACTATATATATTATATAAGATTTTCTATAATATAATAAAACTTTTTTTACTACCCAACCTGATTAACAATTTTGACTGAATTGAAATTTTTTAGTTCGAACTCTCTAAATAAATTTCAGTATCTAAATACTTAGAATTTTAAAAAATAATTACACCATGATGTTCAGGATGAATTTTCTAATAATAGATAATAAAAAAAAAATGTGAAAATTTTGATTTTGACTTCAAAAAGTAGGGGGTCCAAGGATAAAGTCTCCCCTTAAAGAAAAAACAAATTAGAAAGAACGAATCGTAACAATGTCATTTTTTTAGTAATTTTTTTCGAAGCAAAATGCAGTTTTCTTTCAAAGTTCTTTATATGTATTTCCAATTGTAATCCGTATTAAATAATGTAAATTCTGTGTAATATAATATTTTATAGTATTTTGTATCATATTTTGTATGTTATTTTTGAAAATAACTTTTTATTTTGGAACCAAGATAATTTCCTGGTTTTGGAGCGAATTCTTTGTTTGTGCACGATTATCAAAATAAAACTTTATATTTCGAGTGTAAAAGAAACTGTAATTGGCTTCATGTCAGGAAGACGTTTATGTACAATAAAAATTATTAAAATATTATTTAGCATAACTCTAGGTCAGCGAATTGTTTGAATATAGTAGAGCATAATTTTGGTAAAAATACTCTATCACATTAAACCAGAAATTGAGTTTATTCCTTACTATTAAAGAAAATAACTATAAAAAGGTTTACGACTTAATGTAAATGGTTGACTAGCTGCGAGTAGCCCAGCTTATTTAAAAGAAGGTGACCCGACCAGAGAGCTCTGCAAGAATCTTGTACCTATTCTAGCTAGAATCTGCAAGGTAAACCGGAGTTATTAAGTGGAACACAAATGAACAACTAAAACATCGTTGAAGGTTGCAAGAAGAAGAAAAAAAGAAAAATAAACCTTCCCAGCTATCTCTAGCCGACAACATTTAATTTATATATAGAAAAAAGAACAAAACAGAACATTTGAACATTTTTGAACATTTGAAAAGTCAAAAGTTGAAGGACTTGCATTTTCTCAATCGAACAAGTCTTAGAACAGAATAAAAGAACATTTTAATATTTCGTTAATTGAATTTAATATATTATTATATATAAAAATAATTAATTCAAATTAAAGTATACTTGTCAACCTCTTCTTTCGTGCTACATAACTTTAATTTAATGTTTTATAAAGTGCAGTTAAGCCGTTTATTTGTGCACACAACAATTTTAATATACACACCAACCATCAATTACTCTAATACATATGCACCTAACACTCTTATCAACACCTACATCATCCTTACATTCCACTACCTCACACCACCACCCACGTACCTACACCACCACACCCCTGCACAGACACACACACAATTAGCACATATATATATAATATATAATATATATATATATATAATATATATATATTAATATAATAATAAATATATATTATATATATTATATATATATTTATATATTAATAATTTATATGTATTATTATATTAATTTATTTTATATAATATATATAGTATTATAGATATAATATAATACTATATATATATATATAATAAATATATTATATTATATATTAATATAATATATATTATATATTAATATTATAAATATATATATATATATATAATATATATTATATATATTATTATATTAAATATATTATATATTAATTTATAATAATATTACAATTAATTAATATTTATATATTATATAATATATATATATATATATATTAATATATATATTATTATTATATTATATATTATATAATATATATATATATATATATATATAATATAGTAATATATATTATTATTATATATATAATATATAATAATATATATATAATATATATATATATTAATACATAATAAATATATTATATATAATATATTATATTATATATAATATTATATATTAATATATATATATATATATATATATATTAATATATTTAATATATATAATATAATATATATTATATATATATAATATATTATATATCATAATATTTATATATTAATATATAATATTATTAAGCCTATGCTATTATATATTAAAAAATGGTGTAGTATAGAAATATGCCAATAAATGCCAAATTTAATATTGTGAGTGAGTTACTATACACCATCGTTATTATATTACTCCTACCTCTATATGTCTAGTGCGAACTCAGCTCTTCTCGCTCCGTATTGAACTTCTATGCGAATATGTGTAATATATTTGATTTCATTATATGCGTCCGATTATAAAAAGTTACATTCCAATTAATAACTACTTCGAGGGCTCGGATTAATAGAGCTACGTATAGAGAGAGAATATAAAGATATTCGATTTTACTGTATTCTTTCTGAACTGATAAAGTGATGCTGAAAAGGTAAGTCTATTTTGTGTAAAACATTAGAATTTCAATACTAAGTACTTATATTTACTATAGCTCCTTAGGGATATATAATTGAATACTCATATAATGACATATCTGGTAAAATAAATAAAAATATATATAGTTAACATTTTGTGAATTTATGGACTTGGTAAATATGAAGATGGAGTCTTTCCAATTTAATTATATTATTTCATATAAATTTTTCAGCTTTAATTCTAGCTGTTGTTATCTAATAATAATAATACATAAATAATGATGATCCTGACCGCTTTTTAGTTGTCTGCCTTCTTTACAAAACTTATACTATTATAAGCTTATTAGCTCAGAAAATATCAATTAAATATCATAAAAATTTTAGATAATAATTAATCGTGATACAATAACTCATGAATCTAAATGCATGTCTGTCTCTACATATACATTACATTTGACACACAAAATTTAAAATGCCTAAGTTTAGTGATATAAAAATATTTGCATAACAAACTAAGGATCATAGGATGTTGATCTATGTACATTTTATAATTAAAATTGAATAAAGTTAAAAACACTAACCCTCTTTTACATATTATATTTGTGATATATAAATAAATATACTTATCTATATATATTATATAATATATAATACAATATATAAAACTTATATATATATATGTATTATTTTAGCTACTAGAGCATTCATAGATACCAGTTCATATATACCATATTATTAAATAATTCTAGTAGATTTAATGCCAATAGTTAAATTTTAATATATATATTGTATGCTATAAGTGTGTTTCCTATTTCTTTGTGTAGGTATAGTGAGAGAGGATATAATTTCTATTAATTATATATATAACAAATTAAAAATATAAAAATACTATATCTATTATAATAGACAAAGTTATATCATTACTATTATATATATATATATATATTTAATTGTATCTTCACTAAAAGATGCTATTCAAATTCAACTCAATTATCACAATAAGTTAAATGCATCCAATATTATTGATATAAAGGAATGAGTTATCTATCTTGAAATTTACGTCTGACGTATCAGATACATCCAATGGTCCCTACTCATCAGCTCTTCAGTGGCGAGACAAGAATTTCCTACGAAATCTAAATTAGTATATTATAATCTCTCATAACTTAATTTCAGCACACCTTTAGTTTATTGTTATCATACGCCATAATTCATAACTCAATCAACCTTACTACTATATATCAACTTTCTATATAATATATAATATAATATATTATTAATATATAATATTATATATATATATATTATATAAAAATATAATATATATATATTATATATAATATATATATATTATTAATATGACTATATATATATAATATATGATATAATATATATTAATATATAATATATATATCTATATATATGTATATATATTATATATATTAATAATTATATATATATTATATAATATATTCTATTATATAATATATATAATTAATACACACAGTTCTTAATAAATTCATAAGTAGAATTCCTTTTTAAATAATAGGTATTCAGCACGAGCAGTGAGTGAATAATGAATAACCTATTCACTGCTGATAATATAACTAATATTTTAATAGTGAGTAGTAATAAAATATATATAAAGTAATAGTAGCTCTCGAGATTAGATGAGTACATCACACTACACGCCACACTCATAAATAACACATACATAACAAACACACACATATATTACTAACACACTTAAACATTGAGCGCTTCGTCAAATTCAAATGAATAAAGAAATAATCTTAACTAATAGTGAAATAATTGACTTATAAACTAATATTAATTATAAAGAATCTCAATATTATTCTAATAATGTCTATTAAATGAGAGAACTATTTTAACATATAGTAAAAAAATAAAAAATAATAAAAAAAATATAATAAAAATAATAAATAAAATAAAAAAAAAAAAAAAAATATAGTTGTTCATTGTATATGGATTACAACTATAAATATACTCAAAAGCTATCCCTAGATATAGCACATATACTTAAAAAAATAATAAAAAATAATAGTTCTCACTTCTCCTGAATCATATACTCACCCTATATGTTATGATTAGTGATAAATAATAAGTATATGTATTAGTGAGTACTGCTGCCTGTAATACTGGTAAAAGACAAACTATATTGAGGAACCTTTATAGTACTGTCTCATCATTACTCTATAAGTATTCCTACTACGTATAATTGATTTAATATATTATATATTTAGTTGCGTTAATAATATAAATAAAGTATTTTATATATATATAGTAATATCATAGTTTTATATATACACGTAAATAATATTATTCAATAATAATAAATATAATGAAAAATAAATATATATAATTAATATTATTATTAGAAAGAGATGAAAATGAGTCTTCTTCCCTAGTTACCCATTTAAATCCTGTAAGATAACCATAACCAAACTCCATCTAAGTATTACCATAATAAATGATTTTTTAAAAATATAGTTATACTATATTATCCCAGTGACTTTATTATTATTCATTACTCTCTATTTGGCGTATAAAATTAAAGTATTAAGTTAATTATAAATATTTAGATGACCCAGAGGGCTGGTAAATAAATTCTCAGTTAAATTTCAATAAATAGTATACCAATTCCCATGTTTTGGGAAAATGAGATATTATATTAATATAATATTATATATATATATATATATATATATATATATTTATATAATTATATACTGTATATATCATATATATATTATATATAATATATTTATATATATATATAATTATTATAATATATATTATATATTATATATATATTACTATATAATATATAATATAATTAATATATAATTATGATATAATAATAAATTATATTAATATGCATTATAATTACGTTATATATATATTATTATACGTATAATAATTAATTTAAGTATATATATATATAATATATATAATTATAGTATATTAATATATATACTATATATAATATATATATTATATATATTATTATATTAATATATAAAAATATATATAATATAATATATATATATATTATTACATATAATTGATATATTATATATATATATTATATTATAATATATATAATAATATATTAATTATAATATATTAATATTAATATATATATATAATATTTAATATATATATATATAATATATATATATATTAATATATATATATATAAAATGTATATATATTTATATAAATAACTATTAATACTTATTATAAATATATATATATATAATTATATATATTATTATAAATTATAATTATATATATATATAATATTATATATATATAAAAATATTAATATTAATAAATATTATATATAAATATATATATATATTAACATTATATAGTAAAATATATATTAATATATTATTAAATATATATATATATAAAATAATATATAATATAAAATATATTTATTAATATATATTAATAATATATATATATATCATATATATATAATATATATATTAATATATATATATATATAATAATATTTATTATTTATATATAATTTATATAATATAAGTACATTAAAAAAATATTAATAGATATATAAATATAATTATTATATATAGAATATTATTAATATATATATATAATATATATCTAATATATATATAATATTTAAAAATAATATATTATATATATAATTATAATATATTATATAATATATTACTAATATATAATATATATATATATATATATATATATAATTATTATATAAATAAATATAAGTATATTATTATAATATAATTATATATATTAATTATATATATATTTTAAGATAATATATAATATATATTTATATATATATTATTAAATTATATATATAATATATATATTATATTTAAAATCTATCGATATAAATATATCTATACATAATATGTTTTTAATTATTTAAAATTAATTTTAGTATAATTAATATTATATATATATTAGTTATATAAATATAAGATACCTTTCTAATACACTTAATGCTGAGATGCTTTCTATACAATAAAAGCAAATTAAAACAAATAAACAAAACGGAAATCTCATCAAGCGGTCAAGGTCATTATTGAATAAATAAACTATTCCGTACATTATTTTCCTTTTTAAAATTAAAAATGGAAAAAAGCGATAATTCGTTTGTTGCGTTTGCTTAAGGAAACTGACTTAAGGTCAACAAAATTGATCTCTTAAATAATAAATACTTTGAGTATTGAGAAAATTAGACCAAAGGAATGAAAATGAGGAGTTATTAAAGATTATGTAATAGTTGATATTAATGAGCTAGTAAATGAAAGTTTGAAGGAGAGAATTAATTTTTAGTGTGTGTGTGTTGTGTGTGTATGATGTAGATGTTGTATGTGGTGTGTGTGTAGGTTGTAGCGTGTGTTGTGTAGGTGTGTCGTGGTTCTGGATTTTTTTTTGCACATAAATTAAGCGTTTAATAAATAATGGATATTTATAATATATAAAATAAATATTGTTAATATTATTATTTTAATTAATTATGCAAATTTAAATAAAATAATTCATGTAGACAAATAAAACATATTTTAAATTTAAGTTTTGATAATAATAATTATATATTAAATATAAATATATATATATTTTTATTATAATTATATATTTTATACAATAAAATAATATTATAATTTATTATTTAATATATTATTAAAATTAATATATTATATATATATATATAAATTAAATAAATATTAATATATATATATATATACTAAATAATTATTAAAAATATAATTTATATATTAATTCTTGTGTGTGAGTGTTGAGTTGATTCTTCTCAGACATCAATGATTATAAATAATGGTATAATGTTATATATATATATATATTATATATATATATATATATATATATATAATATATATATATATTAATAATAAATAATAAATATATATATATTTATTTTAATATAATATACTATAATATATATATATTATATATAATATTATATATAGTATTATATATTTATATTATTTAATAATATATAATATACTATATATATATATATATCTATATCATATATATAATATATATATATCCTATTTGCAATTCAGTACAATCTTATTAAATATACAATATAATAAAAGAAATCACTTGTAATTTCCATTATTTTTCATATTCAAACTAATTCGTACCAGAGAAAAATATTTTTTTTTCCTTTGTTATACAAATTGAATTGACTTATGTTCATTGCTTACAAATGAATAAACAGAGCGAGTTTTACGCTCCGTGAGCTTTATTATCATGTAGTTATTACTTTATAATAATTTATACTTAAATGTTTTATTTTTAATTTTCTTATGTTATAAATATTTCAATTAATATATATAATTATATATTTAAATAATAATTCAATTTCTCTATTATCTTTGGTTTTAATAAGTTTTATTACATTAGATTAGATGTATCTTAAATTTATATTATATTGTAACGTAATTCCTTGTTATTCAATTTGCGACTGTTCTCATATATTAAACTATATATTATATATTTATATTAATTATATATTTTTATGTAGTTTAACTTTATATATAAAATAAATGTAAATATTATAATATAATAAATTTAACACAAAAATAAATAACATAATACATATTATTCTATATAATAGTTATAAAATATTATTATAATTACTCTAATTAAGTAATATTATTAATAATATAATGTATATATTAGTATAATTATAATTAGTAAATTAATAATAAGTTAATAGATATTAATAATATTATAATTTAATATAATATTTAAATAATATTTCTCAACTTGTATATGTAAATTCGGTAAAAATTTCCTAATTCATGTTTATAAAATACTTGAATAGAAGTAGTTTTTGTATAATTTTACAATATATATAATTTTATAATTATTATAATATATATATTATAAATATTTATTTAATTATAAATTTAAATAATTATAATTATAATTATAATTAATTATCTTAATATTGTACTGTTTAATATAGCCTGTCCTCTAGAATTTATTTGATTAATTTTATTGAGTATTGATGACCACTATCAAAGGAAGTTATGTTTTATTTGTAGTTTAAATGTAAATATTAGAATCCCGAGTCCGAAAGATATAAATGACATTATCAATAATGTGTTATAAATGAAGCTTCTAATGATGAAAAGTTATGTAAAAATATATTTAAATTAGTTTAAAACTTATATATTTATATAGAGCTTTTAACATAAATGTAATTCATCCATGTTACCTTTCATGCAAGTCATAGCTTAGCAAACAACTAAATCTCTTTCTCTCTCTCTCTCTCTCTCTCTCTCTCTCTTTCTCAATGTTATTTGATACGCTTTCTCTATCTTTACTTTCTTTCTTTCTCTTTTATTTATTTTTTATATTAAAATAAATATATTGTCTTGATATACAAGTCAGAGTTATTTTATTACTTGTTTTAGCTTATTGCCTAATAGTTACTGCTTTAACTCATTAAAACATATACTTTACATATTCAAGTTGTTTTAATAGTAAATGTTTTATAATAATTACTTGCATCTTGGTGAGTCTTTGAATGAGATTTTTAAATCTCTATTGTGATGTGAGTATTGAGTTACATTAACGAAATATCAGTAAATATGTATATTGACGTTAGCTAAGTTTAATATATCATATAATATATATTTATGTGATGTTTAAAAATTAGATCGTTTTTAATATTTTTGTTCATTGATTAATCAAGTAGATATAATTATTTTTATTTAGTTATATATCATTAATTTAAGTACCTTTACTATATTTAATTAATTCTTTTACGTATCTAACCATCTTTCTAAGTTTGCAAAATAAGTTTTCACATTACACTATTATTTTTACTTATTATTACTAATAATTATATTAATTTTAATTATTTTATTATTATATTATTAATTTATTTAATTAATTATTTTATTATTTTAATCATTAATATATAATTATAAAGAAGAAATATAAAATGGTATAACAGTTTGTTTTGTATTATAGGTATATAATATGTTATCTCTGGTATTATTTATATTGATATTTTAAAATTATACTATTGATTATTATTATTATTTTTTAGTTATTATTATTATTATATAAAATATAATATATGTTCTATAATAGGAATAGATTATGATAATTATTCATTATTATTTAATTATGCGATAATTAATAATATTATCTATTTC
>JABUQX010019134.1:7500-10000 GCA_015478945.1 Trachelipus rathkii
TATATATATATATATATATATATATATATATATATATTGTTGTTATATATATATATATATTATATATATATATATATATATATATATATATACATTATTATTATTTTATATAAAGAAAGACATAATATATATATATAGATATCTATATATATATATATATATATATATATATATATATATATATATATGTAATGAAAAGGACGACTAAACATGACACGAAAGACATGATGTTTAAAATTCTTCAATCCAATTCTTTGACTCATCTTCAGGTAACTACAATTAAAACACAATATACATAATTAAAAATTAAGAATTCGAAAATTAGAATTAAAATTAAAAAATAAAAAATTACAAATTAAAATTATATTTATAAGTAAAAGACTTAGCAGTTAAACTTTCTTAGCTCATCTCCTTACAGCTTTCTCTCTAATACCATCACTCTGCATCTTCATTGTGCATATCCGGTCTGCACTAAATGGCAAATGTTTCACCTCGAAATAACCTATCTTAAATAACTTTTCGCTTTCAATTCCCACCCCCAATCTTTTTGAATCCTTCATTTATAACTTTATACAGAACATTTTTAGACCCACAATCCCATTTCCTACTGCTTCAGAACTCAATACTTAATACAAATCCCTTTTTTGAGTCCCTCCCACCCCACCCTTAAGAAGGACTTACGCCAACTGCTTAAAACATTCTACCCATAACTAGCCCCCCTTCGTTGCCCACAACCCTCTCTCAATAGGGTCCTTCCTTTCATACAAAGACACACTCCCTATTTTACTTAGATCCTCAGTAGTTTATAACTTTAAGTGCGCAGTCTGCAATGCCTGCTACATAGGCAAGATTGACCTCTAGCTCAAATTGAGGCTGTAAACACCTGAGAACCTTTTCCCAAACAAATCTTCCACTAACCCTGAACACTCTATTCGCAACTAATTCCATTGAAGTTCCACCACCGCCGCTTCGCGGATTCCTGGTCCTCTGCTCTACTTCTGATGACATCGACCGGAAAATACTCAAGTCTCTTTCCATTAAACAATTAAACCCATCTTTAAATGCTTCTGACTCCTCCACTCCATTACTCATTTCTTGACTCTCTCTCTCTCTCTCTCTCTCTCTCTCTCTCTCTCTCTCTCTCTCTCTCTCTCTCTCTCTCTCTCTCTCTCTCTCTCTCTCTCTCTCTCCCTTTTCCTCCCTTTTCTTCTTCCTCTCCTCCCCCTCCCCTTTATGTCTCTTTTTGTATTCCATTTAAAAAATGGAAGGAGATAGTACACAGTGTTCCATTGTTCGAATAATCAATCTTTTTACTTTCTTCCGTTTTCTAAGCTCCGCTCTCCCATTAGTATAATTTTAATCTCTTTAATGTTAGGTTTTTGTTTTTTTGTTTTTTTCTTATTTAAAAATTTTGTGCCCCTAATTTTTATGGCAAATTTACCTGTGCTTTATTTTAACATAATTTTGTTCAGTGTTTAACTTTGAAATATAATTTTAATTTGTAATTTTTTTATTTTTTAATTTTAATTCTAATTTTTCGAACTTTAATTTTTAATTATGCATATTGTGTTTTAATTGTGTTACCTGAAGATGAGTCAAGAAAGACTCTAAACGTTGGGACATTAAAGAGTTTTATACCCTATCGTGTCTATAACATTATTGTTCGTTTTTTTTTTCTGAATATCTAGTCTTCTGAGCAAAATTATTTATATATATATATATATATATATATATATATATATATATATATTATATATATATATATATATATATATATATATATATATATATATATATATATATATACAGAAATATAAACATGTGTTTGAGAGGTTTTCTCTTGCTCTATATATATATATATATATATATATATATATATATATATATATATATATATATATATATATATATATATATATATATATATATATATATATATATATATATATATATATATATATATATATATATATATATGTATGTATGAAGGTGAGTGCTCGATTTTCTATATAGTGTGTATGTATATTTCACAAATACTTATCTTATTTGCTGGTATTTGGAACTTACAACAACAGCAAAAAGCAAAATAAAAAAATAATAAAAATAATATTAATAATTAAAAAAGATCAAAGTATAGATATCTAGACAAATGAATCTTTATTCGTTATTTTTCATGTAATTCATTTTTCAAAATAAAGTGGACGAAAGGTTAAACGAAAGAAAACGAAAAAAGACTCAATTAGTTGAACCGGGTCTCAACCTTTTATACCCAAAATTCGGTCGTCCCACTGTAGACAGCGGTGAATTTTTTGTTTATTACTTTTTATTTTATTAGAAAATTAGGAAAGTATATTTATATTAAATTTGAATTATAAGAGATTGCCTTTAAATTAATTTAATTTAATATATTTTATTATATTCAATTTAATATATTTTATTATAATTTAATTTAATTTAAAATGGTTAGTATCACGAGTCAATAATTTTAACTATGATTTTG
>JABUQX010019135.1:7500-15000 GCA_015478945.1 Trachelipus rathkii
ATATATATATATATATATATATATATATATATATATATATATATATATATATATATATATATATTATATATATATATATATATATTTATATATATATATATATATATATATATTATAGTATACCAGAAATATATATATATATATATATATATATAATATATATATATATATATATATATATTATATATATATATATAAAACTAATCAACCCTAAAAATAAAAAAAAAAAAAATACTAAATATATATATATATATATATATATATATATATATATATATATATATATTCACCCTTTCTAGAATTTAAAGTTTAAAATTTGTTGTTGTTTTTTTTGGTTTGTTTTTTAATTTTGTATTTAAAGAGATTTCATTTAGAATAAGTAAAAGAAATACTGCCGAAAAAATTGTTTTTCCTCCATCTCTGATTTTGGAAAAAATAAATGACAAATGTTTAATTAAATACTTAAAAGTTAGAAGTATGACCGCATGTTCGTCCGGTTTAACAGCTCTAAAATGAAAAATGAAACTAAAGACTTTAAAAGACAGAACAGTTTAATGGTGGTATGAGAAGAGAAAGACTGGAAGTTAAGAAAAAATCAAGTATATTAGGTTCATCTCCCAGATGATCTGGAATACTGGTAAGGAGGAAAAAAAACATAGTTGAGGAGAATGCAGTTCAAAGTTTATTGTTGAAGCACAGGATGTGAAGTTCAGAGGAAGAGAGGCGATGTTAAACATAATAAAAAATAGAATAAATGAATCATTGAAGAAAAAAAAGCATTCACTTGACAAGTTAGTAATTCCGTAGGTGCACCAATACCACCATCAGATGTCGCCAACTCAAAAGTGATTATGAGGGGAGAAATGACTAGGGGGGGGGGGTTATCTTTGAAAACTGTCACCCGTAACCTTTCCAAGACAATATAATTTGTGGTCATTTTGAAATAGGTTTAACAATAAAAAACAAATGGGTGAGCGAGGTATAGTAATATGCAGGGTGTGTGAAGGAAAAACGGAGTACCTACCAGACATCCGAGTGAGTACTTCGCGACCTTACTCGTGGAGTACCTACCAGACATCCCCGTGAGTACTCCACAAGTAAGGTCTAAAACACGTTGGAAATAATATCTTTGTTAGTAAGAATGACCCGAGGGACAATCTTCTAGAGAACTCTATGATAAAATGTCCCTAGCCGGAAGGAAGCAGATGCTGGTCCCACTGACGGGGTGAAGGCCCATCCTGGGATTGGGAGATGAAGTAAGTAAGGGACGAAAGGTGACGAACTATTTGTCAAATGACAAACTAGCAGTCCATATGCCCACGGAGAAGCTTGGCATTGTTTGGACGGTGCCTACGCTGTGCCTTCTCTAAGTTTTACGTATTACGGCGGAGTCGGTAAATCTTTTTGCCGGCTACGACTACTGCTCCACAATTTTCAAATGTCTCGACCCCAGCTCCACCATTTTAAAATAACCTAAACAAAAATTTCGGCTCCGGTCCACCTCAAAAAAAAAATTTCGGCTCCGGATCTACCCAAACCTTCCGAATCCGCGGCTCCGACTCTTGCTGCCCAACCCTGGTTTTATATATAGTATATATATATATATATATATATATATATATATATATATATATATATATATATATATATATATATATATATATATATATATATACTCTCTCTCTCTCTGATATCTCATATATATATATATCACTCTCTCTTAACTATAATAATATTATATATATCATATATATATATGTAGATAATTTTCTTAAATTAAAACAGTGAACTTGGAGATAGAAGCAAAATTATCTTATAATAAGGTAAATTTTGATACAAATTATGTCCCAAGTTTTGTCCTATCTTTCGCCGCGCCGAGTCAGCAAAATCTTAAAAATAATACTTTTGTTTGTAAACACAAACAAAACCAATGTTCGTGGAGTCATCGCCGAACACACACACACACACTCGTCGAAAATAAACTTATGACACAATCATTTCTTCACCATCACCTTCCTACTATGACATGCAGGGTTGGAGATTTTTTTTTATTTTTTGTGATTTTTTTTATTTTTTTTAGGCACAAATTGCTTTTTTAAATTATTATTTTTATAAATTTAGTAAATAATCCCAACTATTACCTAATTAATAATAAGTTTAGTAAATATAATTATTATTTAGTTTAATTAAGTTATTTAAATCATATATATACTGTATAATACCCGAGTACTCTAATTTTATTTATTTCTTTATTAAAAATGATTTGAAACTACATTGATGAATTTACTTATTATATACATGAAATATACTTATCATTAATTAGGCGATAACTAGGATTAATTAGTAATTTAGGAAAAAAAATTGACTAAAAAATAAAAAAAAATCAAAAAAATCATGATTTTTTTATTTAAAAAAAAAATCACGTGAAAATCCGTTGATTTAAATCATTTGATTTTTTTCGTGCCAACTCTGATGACAAGGCCTTAATTAGGGTTGCCGAGAATCTAAATTTTCAGCACCGCACTGCGCTAGAGTGAGTCCAACACCAATCATTTTTCAATTCGTACCGCGCTCCGCACTGCACTGCACTGTACCATGTGCGTCGGCCAAACATAGCCTTAATCACTCACATATTCCTTATTCTACTTTGGTTTACACAAAAACCAACCAAAACGTACATTAAATTAATATACATATGCCTAATAGTAATTCTTGTGGTCATGTACACTAAAAAAAACATTAAATAAACGTACATAAACTTTTATGTGCGGAAAAAAACATCCAAAACGTACATCAAAGAAATATACATAAAAGTAATTTCTGATGTGAATGTATTAGTATTGGCCTACGCATGCGTACGGTGCAGCCCTCCTCAGTCATCCCATCCCCACTATGCATGTGCACCCAAAAACATGAACATATGATGATGTGTTTGCGCATGTGAACTCACTCACATTCGAAAGGAACTTGGTCTATTCTAAAGTCAGATAAAATCATCGTAAAATCATATTCGTAGTTGTTGAACTACAAAATTTAAGCTTCCTTTAATCTCCTTTATTGACAAAGCCATTATCCAGAGTGCACAACACACACACACACACACACACACAACGTGTGTAAGGGTGTGTGTGTGTTCAAGAGCAACAGATATAATAATGCTAAAAATAAAAAACATCCAAATGTCCTTTTCTCCGAAATGGATCAGTTAAATATCCATAACATACAGCGGTATTATTAAACCCCGTAGGCTTCCTTTAATATCTCTAATCCTTATAATTAAATTCTCTCTCTCTCTCTCTCTCTCTCTCTCTCTCTCTCTCTCTCTCTCTCTCTCTCTCTCTCTCTCTCTCTCTCTCTCTCTCTCTCTCTCTCTCTCTCTCTCTCTCTCTCTCTCTCTCTCTCTCTCTCTCTCTCTCTCTCTCTCTTTTTTCTTCCTCCCCCTTTTCCTTTCTCTCTCTCCTCTCTCTCTCTCTCTCTCTCTCTCTCTCTCTCTCTCTCTCTCTCTCTCTCTCTCAACAGCAAAATTCATTCTCGGATACGCATTTAAATAAAGGTAACGTAACATATGAGAGAATTAGAACATATTGGCTTTTTAAAGCTATTTTCTGCCCCAGTGAGTATTGACTTTTTTACTTATATACTACTGATGGAAAACTATCGATAATACTATATCACGATCGATAGTTTTTTTTTTAAATATCGATAGTTTTTTCCGTTAGTTTTGCTCAGCGGTTCCTACGCTGCACAAATGTCAAGATCATATTTGTTTCCCCCCCAAAAAAGCATGGTAATTATTGAGTTCAACAGATTCTAAAAAAAAATCGATATTTTTAAAAATCAATCGGTTTTGATTATTCCTGGAAGCAACGTTGCCAAATTTTATTAATAAAAAATTCAGTTTTACGTTCGAAAAATCAGTAAGGTTATGATGAGTTTGGTTAAGTAGACACAGATTTACTGTGTATAATTAACAAAACTTATCATAACCTAAACTTAATGAGTCCTAAAACGAATTTAAACAAAAAAAATATTTTTGGTAGATTGAATACATTTATATATGAGAGAGGTTTGGCATCACTGTTTTAGTACTTTTAAATGGGGACGAAAGATATATAAAAAAACGATTATCGGAAAAAATATCGATATTTGGTCAGAATCTGTTGAACTCAATAATTACCAAAAGCATTATTGTCCATCACTTAATATAAATTTTTTTTTTTTTTTTTGGGGGGGGTGGATAGAAAATGTAGGTCCAAACTCCCTTAAAAGTATCCAATTTGCAATATCATTGAAAAATCAAATGTCTTTTAAGAGCTAAAATGTTCTGAAAAAGTAAAAAATTTGTTTTTATCTAAAAAAGTTAAGCTTTACTTAAATGTTCATAAAGGGTAATATTTATAATGTGAAAAGAGGAGCAATTTTAAGAAACAAATTCGTCAGATTTTCGACAACCCTCTCTCTTTAGACTCTTTACTTGTATTCTTGTAAGGAGTTGAAACGGGGAATAGTCCAAATGGGAGACAGGAAAATGGGTCGACAACATCAAAAGAAAATTCCTGTACACACGAGTTAGGATAGGTTAGGTTAAGTTAGATTAAGTTAGGGTAGATTAATTTAGGTTAGGTTAAGTTAGATTAAGTTAGGTTAGGTTAGGTTGTTAGGTTAGGTTGGGTTAGGTTAGGTTAAGTTAGGTTAGGTTAAATTAAGTAAGATTAAGTTAGGTTAGGTTAAGTTAGATTAAGTTTTGTTGGATTCGTTAGAGGAACTCTAAATAACCAGACTTTTTTTTTCTTACAAATGACGACCCTTTTTCCTGTATATCATTTGGGTGTAAGTCCGTTGAAACATGAGTTATTGAATAAAAGTCAGGCTGGCTTAGCGTAGAGTGTAGATTTATATATAGCCTTGTAGACAGTCACTCTTAAGTACGTATACTCTTGAAGGGAGAGTGTCACGGGCTCTTGTAACAGTTGGTTCACTTGCCTTGAGCTCGTGATAGGTTGATGGGCAGCATTTTGTCTACCTGGAGGGACGGCATAAGCCATTCGTTAGTGAGGAAAAAATACACTCTTAAGTACGTACACTCGTAAAGTGTGTACTAAGTTGTAAGTAATAAGTACAATACGAATGGCAAGACGTGTATGATAAGAGATACCTTTAAGTGTAAGGTTTCATCATCAAGATATAATTATGGAATACAGTTACTTTTTGCACTTCTTATATTCATTAAATAAATTTTAAATACCTAAAGTTTGTTTGGAAAAATAAAGTTTATATACAGTATTATTAAATCTTTTTTTTTTACAGATAAACACCATTGCTTACGGGCAGAGCCCTAATCTAGGAGGGGGTGTACTCGATTAACGTCCGAGCAAGACGAAGCCAAGCCCAAGGAGAGATTAGCTCACATTCTCCCACCCCACCAGTTGCGAACCTGGGACCCTCGCTTCGATTGCCTTGGATTTTACATTTTATCCTTTTTTATTATTTAATAATTATATCTGAAAATTTTATAATTATAAGAGAAAAATAACCAAAATAAATAATGTTACCAGCTGTAAGTTCTTTTTGACAATTATTATTTATATATTAATATTTTTAGTTAATGATTGAACCAAAATTAATTACTACAATTTTATTTTCCATTTAGTTCATACGTAAAAAGTTATAATCTTACTTTTTAATATATATATATATATATACATATATATATTTATATATATATATATAATATATATATATATATATATATATATATATATATATATATATATATATATATATATATATATATATATATATCTAAAGATATATATATATATATATATATATATAAAAATACTTGTTTCTATTGAAAATGTAGTTTATTGATATATATATATATATATATATATATATATATATATATATATATATATAATAAATATATATATATATATATATATATATATATATATATATATATATATATATATATATATATATATATATATATATATATATATATATATATATATATATATATATATATATATATATATAATATTTTGAGAGGATTGGAAGAGGGGTTTGTCAGGGTAAAAGGAGGGGGTTTGAAAGTAAATGTGAATGACGGGATTTTGTGAGGGGGCACAGTTGTGGGCCTGGCGCAGGGGATGAACCTTGAAATAATTGATTGTCCTCAACTGAACTCCATTCACCTTCGCCATTTTCCTAAACTATGGTCCATTCACACCTTCTAAAAGGCTATGCAATGTCTTTTCTGAATCACTCCACTTCAACAGTAGCTCCATATTTGCCTACATTCAGGAACTGAATATCTTGTGTTATATTTAATTTTTTTTCTTAGGCATATATTAATAGAATTATATTAGGACTCACCAATAGAGTTTGATTTCCAACCTATCATGGCCGGTCCTTTGTGTGCCGTGGTGAGTACTGTACACTCACTCAAAAAAATATATATTTTTATTGGTTGACACAAATCAGCTAATCCGGTAAACTGATAACTTTAAAAACCACTAACGGACACTAGCTTTAAATCCACTATTCCCAAAACAAATGCTGTTCCTATGTGGTAATCGAGTCTTCAGCAGTAAGTCTGGTTGACTACATGTAATTATAAGACGCAACAAGACGACGCAGCAGCAGCAGCGTCAAGGTCTCTTTAAAGTACAAATTGTTCTTAGACAAGTTCCCAAATTTTTGAGTGTCTATCCCATTAGGGACAAACATTTTCGGTAACGGGAGACCATGAGGAGGGCAACAGTATAACCAGCAATGAACGTGATTAAGATTACTTCCTTAGCAGCATTACTCAGCTTCAGGAGAGCAGGAGCCATTGAAGTTTTTGTCACAGAACTATGTAAAGATCTAGTTAGGAACCGGCTTGAAGAAGGGGTCTTGACCGACGTCTCTAACTTGTGTAAAGAAGTGTTAATAGAATAGTTCATCAAGTACAGCACATCCGTCCCATCCAAAGATGAAGTTGGACGTCTGTTCCTCATAGTTAAAGATATCTTGAGAGTCAAGAAGATCAATCTGTCAGATGCTAACATTGAGAGGTAATGTTGAAGAAAGACAACCAGCACCTCGTCAAGAAGGTGGATAAGAAGCAGGAGGTTAAGCAAAGTGAATGCGTTAGTTAAATTATTCAAGTTTATACGTCTATTTTTATTCATTAATATATTTGACTCGCTTGATTTTTTTACAGTAAATCAAATGTATATTGAATGAATACTAATATTTAATTTCCTTTTTTTTTACGTTTAATAAATAATTAATCTATGTAGACATTGATCGTCATTTGATCAAAGTTTGCTGAACGTTTTTGAAAAGCTTAATGTCTAATCTACATATTAAAATTTCAACTCTCTTCGAAGGTGTTAAAACCACCTTAAAACAAAACCAACAATTAAGTTCAAATAATTAAACCACACAGTTAGCGGTTATCGCTAGTTTACTCTTATTTTTTAGTGGTTTATCGGATTTCCATTATAT
>JABUQX010019136.1:0-5000 GCA_015478945.1 Trachelipus rathkii
GAAAGATTCATTAGAAGACAAAAACATCGACGAATGTATTGTGATGAAGCATTTTCAAATAAAACATTTTGAAGCGGGTTATAAATTTCCCAATGTTTTTTACTATTATTGTTTAATTTATTGTACCTTAATTGTTAGATTTAAATGAGTACACACACACACACACACACACACACACACACTTCCTCACACGTTCCAACATGAATTTGTACGTGCATAAATTTTATATGCCTATTTTTTTTATTGTTAATAAAATTTTAATTGTGCTTAATTTGCTAGATTTACACAAATACACAAACAAACAAACCTTTATACGTAGTACGTATACAAATTTCCTATTTTTGTTATACTTTAATTTTATTGTACAGTTCTTATATTGTTGCATATAAATAACAATTTATGTACAGTACATAAAATTAAATATGGAACATGTGTATTAAAGGTGCCTGATTCAAATAGTTTTTTTTAAAGCCACAATATTTCGGTAAGATTTAAAACAATAACTAATAATAATAATTTCTTTTTTAATTTTAGATGTAATACAATCTAACAATGTATCTTCCTTTCTGTCATCAACAGCACACAAAAAGATATCTTTCGTTTCTCGACAAATACCACCGAAAACCCATTGTTCAGGTAACATTCTTCCTGCATGATTTTTTTCTTTTTGTAAAATATGTCTCATCCACTTCTACCGTTTTCTCTTCTCCACTAATTTTTGTACCCAATTTTAGAATAGAATCTGCACAAATCTTAAAAGATAAAAATAATAAAAAAAAAATGTAAAAAAGAAAACAAAATAACTTACCCATCCTAATCAAAGATAATTTAAAAATAACGTAACCTAAGCTAAACCTAGCGTAACCCTAACCTAACCTAACCTAAACCTAACCTAACCTAACCTAACCTAACCTAACCTAACCTAACCTAACCTAGCCTAAAATAACCCAACCTTAACCTAACCTAACCAAACATAACCTAACCATAACGTAACATAATTAACAAACACACCTCCACAAAAAATTATTATAGTCCACTGTTGTCTTTATTGACATATTTAGTTCTTCCTTGCAGTACTTAACAGATGTTAGTTCCTTAGTCCAAGCATATATGAATGTAATAATGGTTTTCAAAGATAATCTGCAATTTTGCAACCATGTATCTTTCTTAACAGATATTTGAACATTAACGCAATCACCTTTCCGCATCGCCAAAAGAAATAATTTTTCTTCGAGTGTGATTATTGTGATATATTGTGATTATTTAAAAAAAATTTATGACTAGGTATAATATTTCATTTTTGTAAAAGAAAAAAAAAGTATAGCGTCACTTTCATTTTAAATATTCTCGTAAAGAACATAAAAATTAATACATTCCGGCATTCTTACAACTAAAATCTTCCAACAGCTAAGAAATAAATTTTATCTCACCTAAAAAAAAAAATTTGTTAAGCTACTTTTCTAAAATATTTTCATAAAAATGTAGTTGCTAGAAATGATACGTTTGAAAGATTCTAAAACATTGGGCAAATTACCTACATAAGACCCAGATTGGTTTTATCTCTTTTTTTCACCTCTTGTTTCTTCTTTTTTTTTTTTTTTTTTTTTTGTGATTGTGTTTATGAAATGGCAGATTTGCGTAGGCGTGGGTTTTCAATTGCCTTTACCAACATCCGTGGTTTACACTCTAATTATGAATCCTTGGATTAACACCTTTCTAACTCTAACCCTAACATTTTGATCTTGTCTGAGACTCAGATGACTAAGAATTCATCCTTTAACTCGTTCAGCTTATCCAACTATAGCTTATTTCATAGTTTCCGTCTGATGGGTGTAGTATATTCCTATGTAAACATTAATAATCCTGTAACACGTCTCGAAATCTCTAATCTACTAACTTCAATATTCTATGAGTTAAAATCTTTCTTTCTTCTAATACACTAATCTTGTGTTTCTGCTACTGTTCTCATAAAAGAACAGATTTTTACGCCTTTTACTTATATTTTCTCGTCCAAATGCTGAGGTTCTCTATTTAGGGGATTTCAATGAACACAAAAATAAATGATTGGGGTCCTTTCATACTGATCCAGGATGGGAGGAGACCAAATCATTCAGCATTCTCAACGATCTGGAGCAACTAATTAAGAAACCTACACACATTCTGGGTCGTTCCAGCCAATTCTTGAACACACTTGATCTTTGTTTCACCAACAGTCCTTCTCTTTATAAATAAGCCACATTCGCTCCTATCGGTAGATCTGAACATAACCTTATATCTCTTAATTTTTAATATTTTCTCTCCAGCATCTCCGTCCTCCCATAAGCGTATTTTCTGCCACTATATATATAGGGACTTTGCTTCGCTCCTAAGCCAACTATAACTGGAATGGCTGTTTTGACTCTTAAGACGCTTCGGTTTCTGCCGACAAGGTGGGAGCTGTAATCGTTGATGGGATGAGCAGGTTCATTTCTTTTTCGACTAAATCTTTCTCACCTCAAAATCCATGGTTCAATCGTGTTTGCTCTTAGGTCATTCAGGCTAGAGACAATGCGTATCGGAAGTGGAAAATTTCTAGTCCTATTATCACTCTTGCTTATTTTCATTCAGTTTGAAATCGTTGCAGAGATACTCCTAGACGATAAAAGCTGACTTTCAAAAAACGAAAGTGCCCTGACCTAAATGGTTTTCCTACTGACAAATCTTTTTAGCCTCTTGCCAAAAACATCTATAACAACTCCTGTTAATCTGTCTTTCCTCACCTTATTCGCTCTGATGGTTCTGTTGCTAATACTCCAACTGAAATACCCCAACTGAAATATTCTATGACTTAAAATCTTTCTTTCTTCTAATACACTAATCTTGTGTTTCTGCTACTGTTCTCATAAAAGAACATATTTTTTTACGCCTTTTTTAATATCTTACAATTTCTCACGAGACATATTTTCTCGTCCAAATACTGAGGTTCTCTATTTAGGGGATTTCAATGAACTCAAAAATAAATGATTGGGGTCCTCTCATACTGATCCAGGATGGAAGGAGGCCAAATCATTCAGCATTCTCAACGATCTAGAGCAACTAATTAAGAAACCTACACACATTCTGGGTCGTTCTAACCAATTCTTGAACACACTTGATCTTTATTTCATCACCAGTCCTTCTCTTTATAAATAAGCCACATTCGCTCTTATTGCTAGATCTGAACATAACCTTATATCTCTTAATTTTTAATATTTTCTCTCCAGCAACTCCGTCCTCCCATAAGCGTATTTTCTGCCACTATATATATAGGGGCTTTGCTTTGCTCCTAAGCCAACTATAACTGGAATGGCTGTTTTGACTCTTAAGACGCTTCGGTTTCTGCCGACATGGTGAGAGCTGTAATCGTTGGTGGGATGAGCAGGTTCATTTCTTTTTCGACCTAAATCTTTCCTCCTCAAAATCCATGGTTCGATGGTGATTATTCTTTAGCCATTCAGGCTAGAGACAATGCATATCGGAAGTGGAAAGTTTCTAGTCCTATTATCACTCTTGCTTATTTTCATTTAGTTCGAAACCGTTGCAGAGATACTCCTCGACGAGAAAAACTGACTTTCATAAAACGAAAGTGCCCTGACCTCAATGGTTTTCCAACTGACAAATCTTTTTAGCCTCTTGCCAAAAACATCAATAACAATTCCTGTTAATCTGTCTTTCCTCCCCTTATTCACTCTGATGGTTCTGTTGCTAATACTCCAACTGAAAAAGCCAACCTCTTTGGCCTCTTTTTCCTCTAACTCAACTCCGGACGACTCTGGCAATCTTCTTCCTCCATCTTCTCCTCTCAGATATTTCATGCCTTTTCATGTGATTATATTTGATCAGGTGCATGGGCTTCTGAAATCTAGGTCTACTGGTGATATTCTTTCCTATCTATCCGATTTATGGTTTTCCGCCCTTTGGGACTATGGGAAGATAAGTTTGGTTTCGTTTGGCATATCTAATGCATTTGACAGGTTATGGCACGCGTTACTACTTTCCAAGATTCCATCCTTTGGATTTTCTCCTCTTTGTCTACCTAAGTCTAGCTTTCTTTTAAATCGCTCAATATCAGCTGTTTTTGATGGGGCGACCTCTTCCTTTCATGTCAATAGTGGTGTTCAGCAGGGTTCTGTATTTTCTCCAACTTTATTTTTGCTTTTCACTAATGAACTTCTCAGCTGTTTATCTAACTCTGTCCACTCATATGCTGATAAATCGACCCTTAATTTTTCATCTCATCTCAAATCTGCTTCATCATTTGCTTCTGTAATTGCCTCTCGTCTTAATCTTTCCGATTCTATTCTCTCTGATTTGGATTGAATTTTACGGTTGGTCCATCTTAACTTTGTGAAATTCAATCCTTTAAAGATCAAACTCCTAAAAATCTCCCTCTCTTTAAGACCTTCTAACTTTCCTATAACTTTCGCTTGGTTCTCTTGTCTCTATTGTTAACAATATAAACATTATTGGCCTTAACATAAACGAAAAACTGTCTTGGAAACCTCACATCACAATGGTTGCTAGGGTGGCCTCAAAGAAGCTGGGAGTTCTGATTAGAACGCAAAACTTTTCTTTCTCTTCTCAGTTCTCCAACTATACAAGGGTCTCATCCGCCCGTGTATGAATTACTTCTCTCTTATCCTGAGGGGCTCTGGTTTCACTCGCCTTTTGGACAGGTTCGAGTCAAAGGACAAAACTGCTCTGTACTTTCCAGTTCACTTGAAACTCTATCTTTGTCTCTTTTTTTATAGGCATCACAGCGGCAAGTGCTAGAAGGAGCTGATCATTCACGTACTACCACCATTGCAACGCTCTCGTAGCTCAAGGGGTGCAGTTCTTCAGACTAGTTTTGCGTAGACATTAACAATTCCAGACTTGTTCGATGTGGTGTTTCCTTCTTTCCACCCACCTCTTTCTCTTCCATCTTCTGTGGTGTTTCTTTCTTTCCAACCATCATGTTTTATGGAATTCTCTTCCATCTT
>JABUQX010019136.1:15000-17500 GCA_015478945.1 Trachelipus rathkii
GCACTCGCTTAGCAAGCGAGAGAGCCCAGGTTCGAGACTGGGTGGAGCGAGAGAATGTGAGCTATTCTCTATAAACTCTAGCGCTTCGTCCCACTCAGACGTTAAATGAGACATTGTAGCGTCCTTTGCTACTAGTGGGAAAACTTCCCGGCATCCGTGATAGGCCTGGCTAGCCAGCGGATTTAGTCGTTAGGCCCGTGGAACCCAAGGACCTTTCTCGATGGTCCCCACTGACAGCTGTCGTTTTGACCTTCGGGAGGACGTCTATATATATATATAATATTATTATATATATAATATATATATATAATATATATATATTATATATATATATATATTATATATAATACTATATATATATATATATAGATATATATATAGTATATATATATATATTATATATATTGCAACCGGCAATCAGTTTTAGTAATAAAAAAAACCTGTATTTTCACCATGCTAGGATACGATCCTTGACCCTTGCAGATGAGCGTGCATTGCGTTTGACCGCTGCGCCACGATGAGCTAAAAGAAGAACTCGCAATACTTCTCGTATGAATGAATAATTTCATTCACCAGTATCGATCAGAATATGCCGAACTCCTCCAGCTCACACTCTTGCGTAGGGTCAAACAGGTTACCGCGCATGGTGAGGGAATACTAAACTCGAGGCATGGCAAATACATATATGTTGCAACCTGCAATCAGTTTTAGTAAAATTTTAAAAAAACCCTAAAAGTATTTTGATCATGCTGGGATTCGATCCTGGACCCTTTCTGATCGATACTGGTGAATGAATTTATTCCTTCATCACGAGAAGTATTGTCCCCGAGTTTCTTCTTTTAGCCTCATCGTGCGCAGTCGTCCAAACGCATGCACGCTCATCTGCAAGGTCCAGGATCAAATCCCAGCATGGTAAAAATACGTTTAGGGGTTTTATAACTTTACTAAAACTGATTGCAGGTTGCAACATATATGTATTTGCTATGTCCCGGGATTAGTATTCCTTCACCATTCGCGGTACTCTGTTTGACCATACTCCCGAGTGTGAGCGGGAGGTGTTCGGCATATTCGTGATATCGATATGCGTGAAATGAATTTATTTATCATCACGAGAAAGTATTGCCGAGTTCTTCTTTTAGCTCATCGTGGCGCAGCGGTCAAACGCATGCACGCTCATCTGCAAGGGTCCAGGATCGAATCCTAGCATTAAAATATATATATATATATATATAATATATATATATATATATATATAATATATATATATATAATATATATATATATATATATATATAATATATATATATATATATAATATATATATATATAATATATATATATATATATATTATATATATAATATATATATATATATATATATAATAATATAATATAATGGTAACCAGAAATTTTTTTCGGGGGTTTCCAAAAAAATCGTTCTTTATATAATAATATTATTATATATATATATACATATATATATATATATAATATATATATATATATATATATATTATTATATTTATATATATATATATATATATATATACTATATTATATATATATAATATTTAATATATATATATATATAGAATATATATATTATATATATATATATATAATTTATATATTATATATATTATATATATATATATATATATATAATATATATATATATATATATATATATATACGGTATGATATATGTAAGGACAAAATATTAAATTCCTCAGAAAAAAATGGAAGAATTTATATGAATTACTAAAATCATCTTACTAAATTGTTAAAATTTATTCGCCTGACATGAGAGTGAGCGAAGTCGGAGATATAACTTCTTCAATTTTTATTTCAATATTTCGATATATGTAGAGGAGGGCAAGTCCAATAAAGTCTTCATCTCCAATAGTATTCTCAATTAGGTTTTCAGAAGTCTTAAGTTGAAAAGCTCTTTCTATTGAAGCATTAAACACGGGTAAAATTGCCAGTATTGCAACAAGATGTAAATATTGGAAATTGTGGCTGCGAACAAGAAACTAGTCCATCTATTGCAGTTTTTGGGTGACTGTGCTTTGATGCCATTTCAACTTCCATAAAATCCATTCTGCTTTTACTAAATCTTCATTTGGGATTTCGAGATCTTCCTTGTAAAATATTACACAATCTTTTATCTTCTCATATGGCACATTACACCCGTTCGGTATGACAAATTTGCAAGGAAAATTAAAACCTCTCTCCTAATGCTGATATTGAATCATCCAAAAATGGTATAAAAATGGATGTGCGATAATAAGTCTGTGGGTCGGAAGTACGAATGTTTGGGTCTGCATTTTTGGAATTTGTTAATTCTTGGTACAGCAATTCATACTCAGTTCAGATTCAGATGCGCTTACACATCTTCAAAAATCAGTTGAAATTCTAATGTTGCATTTCTCTGATGTTTTCAAGTTTAGTTTTAACTAATGGACTTACGGAGATTTGTCCCTGACAGCGACGAATTATA